>WOGO01009665.1:0-10114 GCA_015342085.1 Leptinotarsa defecta | reverse complement strand
ACCTGTTAGACATCGTATTTTATCCCTACTGTAGTTCAACAAACTGTTTGGTATCAAGCTTCGAAAGGTGAATAAACGCCTTGGCATGATCCAATCCTGAAAGATTCTGCCAGAAGTCCATGAATCTTCTTGCCATCTAGGTGTTCAGTCTTTGTTTGGCAAAGCCTAAAGCGATGCCAACGACAGGTTCTGGTCCGATGAAGCTGCTTGCAGCACACTCCTTTGCAAAGGAGTCAGCAGCTTCAGTGCCTTTCAGGACAGTATGGCCAGGCACCCAGACCAGAGACAGTCTATTAGGTCCTCCTATCGAGGAGAGTCGTTTTTGGCCATTTGCTACCAATTTAGACGTTGTCTGGTAGGAGCTTCCAACGCCGCTTGACTGCCCGAGAATAATTTCATTGACTTGTGTATGGTTGGATTTTTCCAGTCTCTCCGCACACAACTCAATAGCGTAAAATTCTGCTTGAAATACAGTAGCATAGGTTCCTAAGCAGGTTAATATCTCTGTCCTGGATCTGCGACTGAAAACACCTGCATCAGAACCGGAAGGTGTTTTGATCCATCTGTGAACCAACAACTATCTGCTCTTAATATTTCCTTCTCCCGGAGGATCCAATGTGCACAAGTCTATATGCAGTCCATATAGCCTCTCTCTATAGAAAAATGTGGAGAGGAGGTAGATCCAGAAGGATCTCCACGGCCTGTCTCTGTGAACCAGAGAGCCTGGGCTGTTTTCTGTAAAGCCTTTGGCTACCAGGCAATTGTATTATAAGTGATCATTGGTTTGACAATCATAACATAAATACAATGGATATGTTTGGGACCTCAACTCCAAGTTTGACCACAAATTCTTCGACATGTCCATAGGGACAGACTGGCTTTGTGTAAAATTTTTTCCAAGTGAGTGTTCCAGGTGAGTTTTTCATCAAGGGCAATGCCGAGATATTTTACCTCCGTTCCAAATGGAATGACCTCACCATTGAGGTAAAGTGGCGTTAGATCGTCCCAATTTTCTCCTTCTGGAGAAGGGGCTTATCACAGTTTTGCTGCTCCATCAGGAACCAACTGTGAACAACATCCAACGTGTTTTGGAGCATTCCAATTAAAATGAATGAGCATTCACTGACATATTGCAGTTCAAACTGAGAAAACTTTTGAAACAACCCATGAAATTTCAACAGTGTTATCGTTTTGTAGACCGTCCAGTTTTTTTGACTATCGCCCCTAATGTTTCACGTTGAATGTGATTCAGTACGATTCAGTTGCTACCCGCATAAGTTAGACATAGACAGTATGATAATAGCCAGGGATCAATTAGCGACAGTGGAAGAAGAGAATGAATATTTCGAAATAAAATTTTGATACATTTATCTCTCCCTACTACCTACACCGCAGGTTCTGGACTATTTCCCCGGATGATACCACGTTGGATATGGAATTATATCCAACAGACATGTATGCAAGATACTTCACAGAGGTTAGTTAGTCTTGTAGATGTTTCTCGTTCATCCAGCAGCAGGACCATGCTGAAATCTGTTTCGAGGTAAGACCTCTCATTAGTGCAAGAAATATCTTACCCAATGTGGCTGGCACTCGATTAATTCCAACTCGGCTCGACTGCATGTATGAAACCTTCGCCTCTGAGAGACAGTTAACTAGTAACATCGCCATCTCGTGAACAAAGCCCCAAGCGATAGTGGAATAGAATATTTTCTTAGTATTTGTAGGATACGACTGTAACAAAACAAGTAATGCGATGCAACTGCACGTAATTTCTTTAGGTAACGTAACGTGTCTCTTCTGATTTTTCCTGATCGTTTCGAAGTCTTCTGTTTTAAACTCGAACTCATCCTGTGGTGGTAGTTGATTGGGATTAGCGATATTATCATCACTTGGCTGGTTCTTTCTATATATAACAATCCCGGCTTTCTTGTCAGTTTTTGCCATTTAAACTGAAATGCTGATTATGATGTTGCTATCTCAGGCTTCACAAAAAAATTGATTTGTTAGATGCATATTACTTTCAAAATGAGGATGTTTACCATGAGGATCTCGGAAACCTTAAGAAATACGAAGATAGATCACGATTTGATCTCTACAAACTTTATTTGAAAAGTATATCACGGCATATTTCGCTAACACATTAGCTCCTTCAACAGGGATTTGAATGCTACAAATTGCTTCTTAGCTAATATTTATATACCACAGGCAACTACAATTTTGATTACCTCCATAAAATTACCTAAACCTCTACAACTTTCATATACCTGAGGTACCTCTTCAATTATGATTACCTATAGCACATTACCTCACTTCTACATCAATAATAGTACTTCCTTGGTTTTTTAAGAAAACAAGTTCAATAATGGTGATCTATTCAAATCCAGTTGATCATCCATTAGAATATTGGAATTTTTAAATTTAATAATTTCCATTGCTTTCAGATGATTCAGTTTCAAACCTTTATTTTCTATGTGTGAAATTTCGAATTCTTCGTTAAAGATATGATTTTCTTTTAAAAGATGATTTGAATATGTTGAACTTGTTTTTTTATTTACATAGCTCATCTGATGTTCCTGGATTCGATTTCTAAATGTTCTGCCAGTTTGACCAATGTTAAGATTTATCAACATGCTGTTGAGAAAAACGAAAAAAATTGCATGCTTCCTAAGATACGCTAAAAAACGTGATTTGCCAATTTTGTTTTAATTTTTTCTAAAATTATTCTAAACTTTATAAAAAGAAAAATTGGTGATGTGGGTGTTATTAAAAAACTTACATAATACAACCAAAAGCTAAGTTCGTAAAAATTACGTTGTATTTCATTTCATAATGATATGAATGATTTATGTATCTCTAATAAGGAGATACGTTTTGTTTTGAAAATTGTCAGTTGATTATTGAATACAAATGAATACATTTTGTTTCAATCACTTATGAGAACAAATAAATAGGTATGCTATTAGTTATGCAAAAGAACAATATTATTGGATTCTGGTAATAAAACAGTCTGAGTACAATATTTCCAAAATGATTTGATAGCATATCTAATCAATCTATCCAAATCAAATACACTTATTTTAAATAAAACGCAGGCGTCCATTCTGGATATAATGCAATCTCATGCACACGTTCAGACATGTTGCCAGATCTTTCAAAAATCATTGTATATAGAGTTAGGGAAAATACAAATTAATTTTTATTTTACGATCCATTTTTTCATAGTGACTGAAAGTGACTAGCAAATTGTTCGATATACATATTTGAAAAATATGATAAGAATAGATACATTCAAGAATTTTTCGATGTGATCATTGTTTACAGTTCACCTTCTTGAGAAAACTTGTGATAATTTTGCAGTGTGAACTTTCCATGTTCAACATGCCTCCACAAAAAATGGTAATTTATAAATAATCATAATCGAATAGCAAACAATAGAAGTTACACAGAAAAATATTCAAAACATGTTTCTCTGTAGATATGCATTGAAAAATACTAGAACTAACAATCGTTTATGAGTATTTATGTCATTGGTTCGATCGTTTTTACAGGAACAACCTACATATAAAAAGGTAAGATCACGTTCAATCCTTATCTTACAATAATTTTGTCTTTTGATGAAAATGCTCAACGAATTAAGTGCAAAAGCATTATGGTACTTTTACAATTTTCGATTTGAAAAATGTAAAGTTGGCTAATATTACTCAAGAAAACTTCTAAATAAAAAAAAGTAATTTCGCGTGTCAAAAGTGGCAACGTAGCACTCCACCCAGTGCAGTCAGATGTTCGATGTTCCTATCTTGTTCTATGTCCGCCTCAGTACGAAGTACGGTTTTACGCGGATGGGAAGTGTAGTGATTTTGACGGAAGGATTCTTGACTTAAATGTAGATTTCTGTTTTCTCTTTCATAATTGAAAGGATTTTCAGTGCTATACAATGTATTCCCTACAGGGATCAAATAGTTTCAGCAAGGTGAGTGGATCTGGTTGGAAATCTGCATGAAATGAATAATGCTCAACATTTTTTGGGAATATCTCTTCATTTTGAGGTTATGTTTTGACTTGTGGTTTTTAAATTTGAAATATTGACCGGGAAACTGCAAATTAAATTAATAGTTCCAAACCTATTAATCAGCTGAATAAATTTGTGTCTTCGTTACACTTATTTTGACATTTATCAAATGCTTATTCACTGTCATTGAAAATAATTGTGCAATTCAAAATTCAATAAGATTTTTCGAGAGATTTTTGTATTATGACGGTAAAGGCTCGTTACAGATTTCAATAACCAATTTTACTATGAATTGATGCAATGGCTTTTGGAAGATTCAACTGGGTATATATGGAAATTCTAGTTATTGGTGGCACAGGATCCAAAACACAAATTTGAAAGTTGTTGGGTGGTTTTACAATGATCACAATGTGTCAACGATCAGGCAATTTTATGGAAAATCGAGATATAAAGTTAAATTGTTATTGGTATCGTTTTAACAGAAAAAAATGAAAAGTGAAAACTGTGTAATCAGGTTGATAGTGAGATATGGTGGAGTTTTTGATAATTATATAGATTAAACTTTAAATAGTATGCGTAGTGTAAATATCTAGTTGCTGATAACATTGTTGTCCAAATATCCCATCTGATGTTAGTGTTTCGAGACTTATTCAGCCTATTATTTTTCATATTTTGAACAAATTGGAAATTTTCGCTTTCCGTAGGTACCTAATTAATTATAGCTCATGGTAGGTATTAGTTCATAGTTTAGTATTACATAGATAATATGGGGCAGTCACATATTTAGGGCGTGTTCCTGAGGAAGGGGGAAGGCAAATAGGCAAATTTGATAGACGTATTAAATCAACTCATATATGACAATACATTTTATATTTTTTTTAAATAATGTTTGAATTACACACATCTACGTAGCAGTCGATTGCTTTGAGATATGATCGAAGACATGTTGAAAATTCATTTATTAATCAACATTTTAATATTCCGTAGAAAAATGTTGGACTTCAAGAAAATATTCACAATGATATATAAAGTTTTAAGTAAACAATACAAGTGATTCAATGAATAAAATATTTAAATTTCAGCCTCAAATATATCTACCGTCAAAGGAAAGTCATGATTTTTGGTCTTTTTTGTACATTTAATCTGCTAACACAAACTTTTTTCTTGTTCACCAGAGCTGCGATACTTTTCTTGACGCACATTTCACAAACTGAGTTGACATTGTACTTGGTTATTCAACTTATGTTCTTTGATTATTACAGAAAATAATGATAATGATAACATATATAGAACACCTTCAGAAAGTGTAGTGAAATTTTGACAAGGAAATAGGAGAACAAGAAATTCACACTCTTTCATACACACTGATAAACATAGTTGAGATATTTTTTTAAATTATTCTCACAACCACAGATCTATTTTGTTTGGCGACAAATTCGCAGAATCATATATTGTCGATGATTATTCATTATAAAAACACCAGTTACTTCAAATTTTAAGATAACAAAATCGAATACCGTAGAGTTTTAAAGTAAACACCAGATATGTGAACTTTATTATTTTTAATTCAGCAAAATTCTAATAACAATAAACAAATCTCACTCTCCTGAAAATGATCGGAGCATTGAGGTATACTGAATGGATTTAATATACAGGTCCGTTTTCCTAAATCATTACTATATTTAACACAAAAAATATTTCTGAGCGTATACTGGTCTTCGTCCGTGCTATGTAGCTACTTGCTTATTAGGTTGTCAAGACTTTGTTGCAATACATGCCTTAGTGTACGTGTTAACATGCAATCAGTTGTTATTTTGTAACACAGAAGGACAAAGACAATAATAAAACATAAGAAGACGTCTATCTTACGTAGAACAAATATTGTTTTGTATTCCTGACAATGTTTTCCTAAAGTATTCTTGTTGAAAAAATCGATCTTTATTACCTCGTTCTCGTTAATTCCCAAACTGGCAAAATCATTTTTCATTTTTACCCAGGGTAATCATTCTCGATGATTTATTGAAAATTCCAGGTGTGGAAAATTATTTTTGAAATTGTTATCTGGCTTGAAACGAACACATTTTTTTTTTCAAAAAACTCTGTCGACCTAACGTTATAGAAGACTGTAAATGCTTCGAGAATGTTAACTGGTAGAACTCATTTTACCAAATCAATCACTGCATCAATTCAATTGTATAGCATACGTAAGATATAACAGGTTTTAAAAAAGCGCAGCATATCTCCAGGGATCTGGAAAAATATCAGATGAAACAGAATACAACCCATGCGTAAGATATAATAGGTTTAAAATAGGTCAAGATATCTCCAGGGATCTGGAAAAATACCAGATGAAACAGAATACAACGCATACGTGAGATATAACAAGTTTAAAACAAAAGCAAAATATCTCCAGGGATTTGCAAAAATACCAGATAGAACAGGATACAACGCATACGTAAGATATAACAGGTTAAAAAAGCGCAAGATATCTCCAGGGATCTGGAAAGATACCAGATGAAACAGGATACAATGCATACGTTAGATATAACAGGTTTTAAACAAGCGCAAGATATCTCCAGGGATCTGGAAAAATACAAGATGAAACAGGATACCACACATACAACGCATACGTAAAAAAGCGCAAGATATCTCCAGGTATCTGGAAAATTACCGAATAGAACAGGATACAACACAATTGCTTCAAATCGAATGTCATTTGCTCAAATAACGTTTCTGAGTGTGCTGAATGAGAGAGCAGATTCGAATCAACGATTCAACAAAATATATATTTTTTCTGCCGTTACTGTAAAAAATGATTTGAGTTGATAACAAAATCCAGTAAGTGGCATTCATAAATTAACCGATAATTATAATTTTTATGTAACCAGTTATCCGTCAAAATCTAAAATAGAATTAACCCTTTTTTTTCGAATGGTAATTACCTTGTAACATTTCAACATTTTCCATTGTTGAAATGTTCGAAACAAAGCTTGTTTTGAAACAAGCTTTGAGATGTGTACCTACCGATTCTGGGATTTTCCATAATTATATTTCTTTAATAATGATGAATTCTTATCAGTCACAATCTTTGGATTATGAAGAATTGTAAACGTAGAAAATTAAATAAATATCATCTGCTACTTATGGGAGGTTAGTTTATTTTCAATAGATTTCTAAAAGTACAAGTCGTTATTTAGGTTGACTGTATTTTTGTTTTTACGAAAGTGTATAACATTTTTCTCCTTTCAACCTGATGCTGTTTCATTTGTTTAAAGGAGAGTATACGAAGAAACTCGATGTCCAAAAACGCCTGAATGTATTCATAAGTAATCTAGTATACTATCATCGCAAATTGCTACAAATTGCATAAGGTTTCTATAAACCTATAGCAAAATAGATAGGGGTTTTGTGTTTATTGGGTATTGTAGCCAAAAAGGCTTTGGAACGATTCCAATACGGAAGCATTCCAATACGACATACCCGTTTCCTCAAATGAAACAAGATTTTCAACGTCATCTTTTCTTTTGGCACATTCATTTGTTATATTTTATTTAGTGTATTCATTTTTCAATATAACTTTGGTAAGTTCAGTTAGAGTGCGAATGAAAGTTCTTACTTTTAATTCAATTTTTTCAAACTTAAGGCTTGAACTCCTATCATGTATCAATCAGACGTAGTATATTCAATTCCGTGCCTTCATTATGAAAAAACGTATATTGGTACAAGGTACAGAAAATCGAAAATCCGTATTACTTCACACTCTTGTGTGAAATGCCGACTACCATTTTTAAAAGCGTTCTGTTAACTGTCTTATCGGTAGAACCTTCGCGAATCAGGACCAGACAAAAACGGCCTTCATCAACGTCATAGAATTCCGAGCACGCAACTTCTATGCTGATGGAGTTATTCGACTTGTGTTACGTTGGCATAAGTGCACTGATCCAAATGGCGCTCATATATTACAGATCAATGTAGACTCATAGAAACGGACAAAACTTAATCAACCTAATAGTAAGTCAGTGGAAATAATGATTAACTAAATGACCCCGGGAACAGGTTTAACTGCTTGTGTTCAACGTGTCTCACATGCTTATTGCCGGCATTATGTGGCAAATTTTCGAAACATTTTTTTGTTTTCCAACCTCATCACGTAACTCGGTTTTTACTGAAATCACAAAAGAGCTCTCGATCAGTGTTCGGAAACTTTGAGTACGGTGTTATTTTCAGTACCAAATTAGAGTGACCCCGTATATTTTCGTTTTGTATCGAGTCGAAAATCGAAAGAATGTCGAGTACTCCACAACGTCGAACCGAAAAAGAAGCGAATGCATCGAGAGCGGTCCAGAGCAAAGGCCATTAGTATGCAGGACAACTTGTTAGGCGCATCTATCTCACGGACTTATATGGCAACTAGCGTCGAGTAACGCAGCCCCTGAACAAAGAAGATAATTGTCTAAACAAAAAGAAAAATTTTATGCTCTAATATGGTGCCTGCCGCAAGACGACAAGGCGTATATTCGAGGCACTTTCGAACAACCAGAGATGAGAAAGACGTGCTACACGGTCGTTGCTCGAAATGGTGCTCTCTGAATCTTGTATAGATCTTTGGGATACAGGAAAAGTTATTTCTCCTCTATAAAGTGTCGTACAACGAATTCTGAAAAAAAAAACAACACATGTCTATTTTTATTATTGCCATCTCATAAAGTCATGAGGTTTGTGAAGTTTCCATTCCTAAAACATTCAAGTATCAAATATCATCGAAGTTGTGTACTCCCATTTCCATCCAGAGGATAACAGTTAGGGTAGATGAACGAAACGAAGTTTTTCTCTGTATTTCTTTGCTACTTGTCTATTTCTTCCAAGTCCAAGTCTTGGTTTATTGCATCTCCTTCACGTCTTTTGATGTCACTCATTTCCTCATTATTGCTTCCTATCATTGGTGAATGAACATGTTCTTGTGGATATAATTTGGGATGTTCTTAAATCCCTTATTCCCACACTAGAATCCACATTGCTGGAAACTACTTTTCGACAACGTCTAGTCAGGCGAATTTTGAAACAGCTCAATATCAATAAGGCGTCTGGTCCTGATGAAGTGCGCATCATCGTACTTAAAAATGCGTCAATAAACTCACATCAGTATTTTGCAGACATTTCAACCTGTCTTACAAGGAAGTCGCTTTGCTATCAGTGATATCAAATATCATAAAGAAAGCCATGAACCACCACATCCTTGAATATTTGGAAGGCTTCAACATCTTGAGGGATCATCAATATGGCTTTCGGAAACAAACATCAACAGGCTATCTTCTATCGTATGTCACCCATATTTGGAATAACGCAATCGAGAAACATAGAGAGTCAAGAGCTCTTGCGATTTATATTTCCAAAAGCTTCGACCATGTGTGGCATGAGGGTTTGCTGGCCAAACTTCGATGCTATGGCTTTTCGGATCACTTCTGTGTATGGCTCTTCAGCTTCCTGAAAGAACGTTTCCTGCAAGTGGCAGTCGATGAATATCTCTGGAATACTTTTACCATTAACGCTGGTGTTCCCCAGATATCCAAATTGTCTCCAAACCTTTTTTTATTGTATATCAACGACTTAATGGATACCAATAGGTCTTGGCACAATCGTGTTGGTGGAATTGCAAAGACTGCTTCTCAAAAGCTCGGAACACTGTTCCGAACCAGAAAAATGTACACATCTTAGCAACTTTTGGTGCTTTGTAAAGCTCAGATCAGATTTTTTTTTGGAGTGTTGTTCTTATGTATGAAACTAAAACTTCTCTGAAGAGGTAAAATACCTTGGTACTATCCTCGACATGAAGCTAACATGGAACTCTCTTCTACAGAGTAGAGCAAAAAGAGCATACGTGGCTTATGAGCAATATCGGAGGACAGTGGGACGCGCATGGGGTCATTCACCCCGTGTAGTCGCCTGCAATAATAAGACCTATGTTGCAAGGGTCCCCTTGCAACATAGGTCCCCTTGCCATTGCAAGGGGACCGAAAGTTCTACAAGCAACGGCCATCCAAAAATTATATCAAATACAG
Source organism: Leptinotarsa defecta (assembly GCA_015342085.1). Classification (NCBI taxonomy): domain Eukaryota; kingdom Metazoa; phylum Arthropoda; class Insecta; order Coleoptera; family Chrysomelidae; genus Leptinotarsa; species Leptinotarsa defecta. Next base: position 43 of record WOGO01009665.1, on the reverse strand, counting down.
CGACTGGCTTGTTTAAACATCACAGGAGCCATGAGAACAACAC
>WOGO01009664.1:0-10114 GCA_015342085.1 Leptinotarsa defecta | reverse complement strand
GTCAAAACAATTTGTTTGACTGCAATAGGCGAGGAAAAATAATTTCTCGACGCGATCATCACTGAACTATCAGAAATATTCCGAGTGCCAAAAATTCTTGAAATTCACAAAAATAAAGACATACAGACGAAATTATATACAGGGTCTGAACAATTTGTCTTACAAAATAACCGAATGGTCAATATTTGTTGATTGGTTTAAAAATCTGTATATTATTTTGGTTTCGCCAACGGAAACGCCGCAATACGAATTATGTTTGACCTCATTATTAAATATATGTTGTAATGATTATGAATCGTGGGAGGCAGAAGAATGTAGTACCGGTACGAATAATACCATCAAGATAGGAGAGTCCTCTACTGGCGGTATTTTATATAGAGATAGTCCGTTTTTTGAATATTTTAAAGAAGTTGCTTCAAAACAGAATGATTCAATTGTTCATGATACTATCTAAAAATATTCAAACAATATATACTTCAACACAAATTTTTCCGATATTGTACTCGAAAAATATTTGCCCTACGTTTGTCTTTGGAGTTCTTTAATAATGAAAGGCAGCAAACGGAAGAGTAATGCTCCCGTTGAAAGATTTTTTGGTATTGACAAAAATACTATACTGAAGAAACATATGGGACAAAAATGTACTCGAGTCCAAAGAAAAATTAGAAAATATGTTCTTTTCGCCTACAAAGAGGAAAAATTAGGGTTGAATAGTAAAAATATTGGTTCCAAGAAGCACACAAAACGTAAAGTGGATGATTCATTGGATATGGGTTTGGCTTCAAAAGAAATATGGCAAAAAAAATTTAAGTTGAATCAAACCAATTTTGAGGGAAGTGATTTAAAAAAACTGTTGAGTTCCAGAAAAGAACCTGACAATACTATTCCTCCGTGTCTCTATTGCGGTATTGGATATTTAGATGAAACATCCCTTTGGTACGGGTGTGATAATTGTGAAGGGTGGATTCATGCTTGCTGTGAAAATAACCCTCCAAAAGTTGAAAGTGATCCATACCTTTGTCGAAGGTCTAGCTTCAAAAGGTGCAATTCACTCCTCCGATGGTAACATGAATCAGTAACGATCTCTCTGTTCTGAATTTTTAGAAAATAACTATAGAAAAACGTTTGAAGAACTTCTTATTATCGAAATGGAGACTAGAAATCAATCCGATAGTTCTAAATGGTTTGAGGAGAGACAGAAAAGAATAACGGCATTTTTCTTCGGAAAAGTTGTGAAATGTAGTGAAGATTCGACTATCGAAAAACTTATCACCACAATTACTACCCAACCTGAGGTTACAACAATGCAAACATCGTACGGAAAAACAAATGAGAAGTATGCGAGATTGGCTTATGAAAAATCCAAAGGTATTTGTTGTTATACTGCTGGATTAGTCATTCACCAAGATTTTCAGTTCATAGCCGGTTCACCAGATGGACTAATCGAAAATAACGGTATAATCGAAATAAAGTGCTCTTTTAAAATAAAGCATATGGATCCTGAAGTCGCCATAAGAAACGGCCTACTTTCTTATTATGACTTCTCTACCCAAAAATTAAAAACTTCCCACGAATATTATTTCCGAATTCAAGGTCTTCTGGAAGTAACGAATAGGGATTGGTGTGATTTTATTGTTTACACCACCAAAGGTATTAAAATTGAACGCATTTTTAGAGACAAAATACATGGGAAGTCATTCGCAAGAAAGTGCAGAGATTTTTTTATTTTTATATGTTGCCGTATTTGGCAAATGTCACAAAACACCCATCAATATACATATGGAGGAGCGAAAATGATATCAATATAATGAACAACGGATTAGTAGAAGACTGCGAATTCTACAAAGATATTGGAAAAAATTATATTATAGAGATTTGATACGATTGTCAAAGAAGTAACCAGCGAAGACTTTCAAATCCTCTCTACGAAACAGTGGTTAACAAATTTTTTAATAGACATATTTTTGAACATTCTGGATTCAGAAACGATGCAATATCAAATTGTTCCATGTTTATTGGGCTACTCGTATTCTTTTGTTCGCTTCTGGTGAGAATCATATTGATATTCAAAATTTTCAAATAAATAGTAATAAAATTGTCCTACCTGTTTTACAAAATTATTCAGACGTTACCCCTAAACCACACCTACATCATTTTTGCCTTTCTGTTGTGGACTTTTCAAAAAAAGAATTTACATATTTAAATCCACTAGGAACTACTGCTAAGGAAGCAAATTTATATTTGAATAAATTTATGAAATATTTAAAGTTTCATAACGATTTGAACGACGGGTTGATAAATATCGAAAATTGGTCTTGTAAGCTATTAAATCACGATTTACAAAAGGATGGTTTTTGTGGTCCCTTCATTTTATATTTTTTCGACAATATAGTCAACGAAAGATCACTTCAAAATAACATAGACATAATAAAATATAGAAATAACATAAAAAATGTTATTATTAGGTCGACCGACGACATGTCTGAAAAATGTATATTTTGCGGAAGATTTATAATATTTGATGACAATTGTATTCGAAAATGTATGAATTGTAATAGAACATGCCACAAATCTTGCAATCCAGTACAAAAAAAAGAATCAGATATAACTGGATTGATTTGCGAATTATGTTGCTTGTATTAAATATATTACAAATAGAATTGTTAATATCTCGACATTCATGAAAAGATATGTCCTGACGGGGCTCTGGAAGAATCCTATTACTGTATAGTTGAGTTTTTTGTGATATTTCCGAAGATATTTTCTGTTTCTTGGCATTGCCTTCAGTTTTCGAGTGCTTACAGTACGAGAATATATTTCATTTTCCAATCGATATACCGACAGTGGTCCTAAAGGATTGGATAACGGAATCATTCGTTATTTTTTATGGTTTTTCCAATAGTATTTTTCTTTGTGGCAACGCTTTCAGTTTTCGAGTAATTATAGTACGAGAATATATTTCATTTTTCTATCGATATACCGACGGGGGTTCAAAAGGATTAGATAACGGAATTATTCGTTATTTTTTATGGTCTTTCCAATAGTATTTTTTGTTTCGTGGTAACGACTTCAGTTTTCGAGTAATCATAGTAAAAGGATATATTTCATTTTTCAGTTTTCAGTTTTCGAGTATTCATAGTACGAGGATATATTTCATTTTTCTGTCGATATACCGACGGAATTATTCGTTATTTTTCATGGTATTTCCAACAGTATTTTTTTTTGTGGCAACGCTTTCAGTTTTCGAGTAATTATAGCACGAGAATATATTTTATTTTTCTATCGATATACCGACGGAGGTCCAAAAGGATTGGATAAAGGAATTATTTGTTATTTTTTATGGTCTTTCCAATAATATTTTTTGTTTCGTGGCAACGCTTTCAGTTTGCGAGTAATCATAGTACGAGGATATATTTTATTTTTCTATCGATATGCCGACGGGGGTCCAAAAGGATTGGATAACGGAATTATTTGCTATTTTTTATGGTCTTTCCAATAGTATTTTTGTTTCGTGGCAACGCTTACAGTTTTCGAGTAATTATAGCACGAGAATATATTTCATGTTTCTATCGATATACCGACGGGGGTCCAAAAGGATTAGATAACGGAATTATTCGTTATTTTTTATGGTCTTTTCTATAGCATGTTTTGTTTCGTGGCAACGGTTTCAGTTTTAGAGTAATTATAGTACGAGTAATAGTATTTCATTTTTCTATCGATATATCGAAGGAGGTCCAAAAGGATTGGATAACGTAATTATTTGTTATTTTTTATGGTGTTTCCAATCGTATTTCTTGTTTCGTGGCAACGCTTTCATTTTTCGAGTAATTATAGTACGAGGATATATTTCATTTTTCTATCGATATACCGACGGGGGTCCAAAAGGATTGGATAACGGAATTATTTGTTATTTTTTATGGTCTTTCCAATAGTATTTTTTGTTTCGTGGCAACGCTTTCAGTTTTCGAGTAATTATAGCACGAGAATATATTTCATTTTTCTATCGATATGCCGACGGCGGTCCAAAAGGATTGGATAACGAATTGTTACTTATTTTTAATGAGTCACAAAAGTCACAAAATTTTTCATTTTCAGGAAAACCTACTGTTTTTGAAAACATGGTATACATTTTGCTAATTTATCATGTTTGTTTTTGCCGCTGGTACTGGTGTCCACCTCAATTTCACACAATTTTTTTCTGCCTGTAGTACCAGTATCGCCTCTAGTATCACTACTAAGTATCCTGTATTCGTTAAAGCTGCTGCTTTTTCCTTTTGCTGCCACTATCGCAGACAGCTACAGTCTCACTGGTTTCATTTTTGCCATTCTCAGTATTCACACTCGAACTAGTCACGTTAGTTTCACTGATTATTTCATATTTACTCAAACCGTAACGCTTACGTTTCTGTCTATTGCTTTTTGTTAACTATTCTGAGCCAGAATCGGAGCCAAATCACTCAGCAGACATACTATTCACTGAAGAGTCACTGTCAATCATGGTGAAAAATTAGAGATAATTTTATTATAATGTACTTTTTATCACCAATATTCACAAACTTGCATAAAAAATATAACGAAACCGGTACAGACTACCACTTTGTAATATTAACTAAACGGGATAAAGCATGCAACTGCACATCAATTTTACGTTCGAGAATCACCAGACCGGGTAATCACGAAATTTCGAGATCTTGTAATTTCTTGAGTCGAAATAAGATATAAAATTTCAAGAAAACGTCAACGAATGTACTCGTTACAAATTAGTTACAAAATACAAGTGATAAAAAACATAGGAAGTATTATTTATCATTTTTCATGATGATCTCCTACCACGTAGTAACGACTACATTCATCAATTTATTAAGAGAAAATTAATATTTCATTAGAGAACATATTGAGATCAACGCGAAAGTATTTGAAGTTTTCCACTACTTTCCGAAATATTTGAAAGAACTTGTCATTCCCTAATAATTTCGGGGGTACTGTTTTTTCATGATATTTCTGATAAAAAATGAAATCATATCGTAGAAAACTTGAAGTTGTTTCAGAGAATGAAAAATAATCCATGTTTATTCTTCCCCCTTTCCTGTACTATTGAAGTAACAAAAAAAGTTTGGGTCAACTTTGATCACTTCTTTGAGAGCAACAGATGGATCATATAACTTTTTACGAAAAATTAATTTTCTAACTTTTCTCAGAGAATAACAGTTGAGGCACAGAGAACCGTAGTATTCTGAAAATTGTATAATGATGCAACAAAACTCTTGCTGGTGAAAACTGGATTCTAAACAAAGGTCGAAAAAATAATGACCAATTCAAAGAGATCGAAATAAATCAGATAGGTTATAAGGAAAAGCAAGTAGAAGAGAGTATAGAATAGAAGAAAAATTGAAAGAGTATTTTTTTAAACTCAAAGTGATGACGTTAATCTGCTTACCCAAAAAAGTTGTCAATTTTTATCATTCAAGAAGACTTTTTTGGAGCTTACTGTAATTCCCTATTTATTAACAAATCATTATTACCTGAAAATTTCTCGATGTATTTCATTCAAAGTTAATGTAAATTGATACATTCATGTCATTGTCGACCGCCGTGTTGGTCGGTGGTTCAAGCCCCAGGCTAAATGATCGATTTTCACTTGCTATCGTCCAACCCGTGTTAGGAATCACACGTTAAAAGGTAAGACATCGTTAGTCCTTAGCTCGCACAAGTTTCGACTTCTGAGGATTGTCGTTCGTAGGTGTGCGACAGCTGGATAACGAAACGAAACGAAAAAACAGATTTTAAGCAGATTTTTAAGCAGATGTGATCATGTGAGTACTTAATAAAATCAACATCGCCAATTAAATTATAAACATTAATTATTACTTAGTTTGTTTTGGAAATTGATCAGCCTTTGAGCCATGAAGTAAGAGTTCAATATTTTATTATTCTGAATTTTGAATTGTTGCTGGTTTTTTATAACCAATTAAATTGAATAATCCAGTTTGGTTTTCACTCTGAAGTTTATTTTGTCTGAATAAATCAGATTAATGTACATATGTTGTTCATTTCGAACATTTGAATTTATTACTGAAGTCGTTGAATTTTTTCAAGGACAAAATACGAACACTACAGGAAAATCCTTAAGGTGCTCCAAGAGCGGTGCTTGTGTGAAAGTAGCGATTCACATTGGATTTGAACCGCTTAGGAAGTTCATTCCACATAAACGCAGTTCTCTAAATGAAAGAATTCTTAAGCAGTGAAGATGTACTGAGTTGAACCTAAGAACGATGAGCAGCTACAGTCCGTCGCGTATTTCTGATATGTACCGCTCTTGATGGAAAGGAATTTGCCAAGTCACTTGAACACCTCCTGTGAAAGTTCATATTAAATAGACACAAATCTTCAAACTTTCTTCGATGTTCCAGACAATCAAAGTTGCAAGTGATGTTCCTGTCTCCTATCAGGCGAATAGCTTTTTTCTGGATGGAATTCAGCAGCTTCAGGGTATGCTTAGGGGCGGAGCTCCATACATGAGAACAATACTCCAAAGAAGGTATGATCTGAGCTTTATGAAGCTTCAAAAGTTTCTGAGGTGTGTACAGTTTTCTGGTTCAGAACAGTATTCCAAGCGACATGATTGTGTCAAGACATTATGGAGTCCATTTTAACCCCCAACAAACGAAGCAGAACGTAAAATTATCTGACCTAACATTATTACACCATTTATCTTTTTGGAGAGAACCGATGCCTGGGTTTTCGTGGCATTAAATTGAACCTAATTACTGTCATCCCAATTCGAAATGATTTCTAGATCCTCATTAAGATATGCAACCTCCTGCTGCCGGTGAAGATGTGCAGATGTCCTGGAATCCATATGGAACAATGAGACAAGTGTGCTGTCCTCAGCAAAGCAATATATTGGATTCTTGCTTTTTTCCAATAAGTCTTTATTATACAACAAAAAAAGGGTTGGAGACAATATGGATCTCGGGGAAATATCAGCGTTGATAGTGAAATTATTCGAGAGATATCCATCAACGGCCACTTGCAGGGAACCTTGTCTCAGGAAGCTGGTGAGCCATATAACATCTGACAAGCCATAGCATCGAAGTTTGGCCAGCAAATTGTCTTACCTGACATCAGAAATATTTCACCCGTGATTTGTACAATTCTAGCACTCAGAGAATTACTCGAATATTGAAAAATCGAATTTTCCATTCTCTGGTGGACAGGCAGTGTATATAAAATGTAAAAAAATTGCTTAAATTGAACAGAAGACAGTTTTATTTGAGATTTGGATGTTGCCAAGACGTTCCGGGTGAACATTTTGAACATCTACTTCGTCAAAATCCATACTTCGTATTCTACATTTCATTACGTTTTGCATTACGGTAACCATATGATTCAATGTATTTTATCTTAATTGTTGCAATAAACTTGAAAGCGATAACGTTTTTAAATAGAGAATAAAGATACCTTCAAAACGATGTATCACAAGCCTGTACTTCCCATTTGAAAAATTGGGGGTTGTACCTGTCATTCGTAGGGGGTCGAAGGTAGGGGTGGCATTTTTACGTTGAAGAATGTCAAATTATAATTTATATTTGACGTGTTTCTGGATTTTTTTATTATGTACAGTAATTAATATAATGAATTTATTCCAATAGACTTTTACACACTGTATGTACGTTTTCCATAATTCTAGAGACGTATCTATACTACGTATACATTATCCAATAAAAATTAAAAACTGGTTGAAATATTTTGTGAAGTTATTGAAGTGCAAGTAATCTACTATTAAAGTTGGGAAAATCATATCCTTATTCTGAAGTCTGCCTAATCAATTTTACACGCTTTATATCAGCTTCACCTGTATGTATGTATGTATATTTGTTTGTATGTATGTTTGTTTGTTATTCACTTGTATTTGCCATTTATATTCCAAGAATGTTCCCACCTGAAATATACCTTCAAGTGGGAACACCCTCATACCCCAACTCCATTTTGCATATTATACCTTGTATCTCAGTGAATCCCCCATGAATTGAGACGTTCTCTTAATGTGTCCCTATTTTCTCGAAGTCTCCTGAGGGATGATCCCGCTCGAAGGCTAAGCCTTTTCGAATCCTGCATGGATTCTTGCGGTTCTGTCTAAATACCGCAACATGTACTCTCGCTTTCGGATAAGATTCCAGAGCTTCCTGCAGGAAGTGTTCCTGTGCGCGTTCGTGAAACACAAAGGATTCGCCTGAATTGCTAGATTAGTTCGTAGTCGGTTTTTATGAAGTGCGATTAATTGAAGACAGATAAGGCGAAATTACATTCTTGGTGAAACGTCACGTCGTCAAGGAGTGCCGGTCTCTTTCGGGTCTTTGGTGAAAATTTCTTAAAGGGTCAGTTCTCTGACCACAAAGGGCCGAGATTTCTGTGTGGTCATTCGAAAAGATTGCTTCGTAAATTGCCCAAGAGATTTGGTTGGGATGATAGGTTTGCAGAAGCTGAATACCTTTGGCGAATTTATTGCACTAACGGGTTTCCTGATAGAGTGACGAAATCTGTTCTTACAGTTCATAAAAGCTAACTTATCATGAAATTTAATTTTTATAGTTTCAAGACAGATTCTATTCCACCTATATTTTCTATGATTTCATTTTCTGAGGAAAATTCTGGAAGGTAGAACTGGAACCTCTAGTGCGAAAATAGTGTTACAGTTCTGGTGTTTAGGAGCAGTGCTTGTTTTAGAATCATTTCATTTGTTCATCCATATAATAGATGTATCATAAAAATTCATCAGTCTGAATTATTTTCCGACACTTCTGTACTCGTATAGAGCACACTATACAGTTATCCCAAATATTTTGATATTCGAAATCTCCAACGCAGGTTGCATATTCATTCAATACGACATTTAATAATAATAATTATCTTCATAAATCAACATAATAATAATAAAATACAAACATTCAGAACAATAATTAAGTATCAACCTTGCGAAAATAATAAATGTATCAGAGAAAACTATATGAGAATTAGCGTATATACGATAAAAAATACTGAATCTACTTATTTTAGAACAATTTATACTAGTGTATTTATAAAGTTTAAAAATTAAATTGGTTCCTTAATTTCTCAACGACATTTTTAACCTTATTTGTAACCATAGTGTAAATAATTATCAAATACACGTCTGTCTGATGGATAATAATTGAAAATTATACAACATTGAAAATTATTTGGCGCTCCGGGGCGACTTCATTGATTCTAGTGGCGCATTTACTTTTTCAGCTGCAGGAAAACCCTTGAGAGCAAGTCTATAGTGACTTGCTCTCGAGAGTAGGTACCGTAAGTACTGCTGGGTCCTAAAATTCTTAGTCCAGCCGCTTCCTTGGCTAAAGGGTCGGCAATGCGATTATCTTTACTCCTGTTGTGCCGTATGTCACCCATATTTGGAATAACGGAATCGAGAAACATGGAGGGTCAAGAACTGTTGCTCTTGATATTTCTAAGGTTTTTGGCCGTGTGTGGCATGAGGATTTGCTGGCCAAACTTCGAGGCTATGGCTTGTCGGATCATTTTTTTCTATATGGCTATCCAACTTCCTGAAAGAACGTTTCCTGCAAGTGGTCGTCGATGGATATCTTCAGAATACTTTCACCATTAACGCTGATATTCCCCAGGGATCCATATTGTCTCCAACCCTCTTTTTATTATTTTATTATACAGTAACTCAATTTTGAAACTTACAATGGGCTATATCTCACGAATGAAAGCTGATATCGAAACATGCTTGAAACATTTTCTAGGATAGTTAGGGAGAACTAAGTGACATGAAAGAGAACTCACCGCCATCAACCCCCTAGGCCCCACCCACCAAAATTCAAAAAGTTTAAATTGCAAACCCCTACTTATTGTTCCGTCTTCACCTCCATTTTTTTTGTGTTCATATAATTAAGAGATATTGTGTTTGTCTGATTATTTTTTCCCATATTTTTTTTTCTCATTATCGTGAGAACGACTGTGCGTTCCATGTTCGGAGAAGGCTGGCTCGCAGAGAAGTGAACAGATACCTTTTTGAATCGGTTGTCAACGGCTCGATAAGTGATCTACCTCGATAATAATAATTTCGCTC
>WOGO01009663.1:0-10115 GCA_015342085.1 Leptinotarsa defecta | reverse complement strand
AATGTTGGTCGAACAAACTTAGTAATGTCTGATTTTTTAGTTAGTATATTTTTAATTTTGTAATTTATAGGGCCATGTGGTATTATCAACTTTAGATCAGCATCAGGGGGTTAGATATAAGAGTAGCCGAAGGCTAAATCTCGCTTCGTGATGTTCAAGCAAGAAAGAGATTTTCCTGTATTGTTTCTTCGAATTATGTGATAATTTGTGATCTCTACATAATAAAGACGATATTATTATCATTATTAATATAATTTTCATTGACTATCTCGATATCATCACTAACATCATTTTCCTTTTGTTACAGCTGCATCAAGCCGAACAACATCTCATAATTCTCATGCTTCGTTCCTACTATTCTACTGTATCCGCCTGTTTATGTTTTGGAGATAAATCTGTCATCGTTGATGACGATGAAAAATGCTTCGGCAAGCCAAAGACTTTGAATGTGAGTTCAACTCTGAATGTGAGTAATACTCTATTAATTCGCTGCTTTGAACATTCCCTATGTATATTTGAGTTTCCATAAGTTTTTGGCGATGTAGTTTCATATGGCACTAATTGGTTTTTTGTAAACTATATTTTTTCTCCGGCGAGAATGAAATGAGACCAAATCAATAATACTCATAATGGAAAAACAAAATCATTTTCTTTGTATATTCAAGTGATACGAATATTGTGAACTTGTAGAAAATTGTGTTTCAAATGAACAAATCAAACGATATGAGTAAAAATGGTGAGAAATAATTGTGTAAGGTTGAAATATATTATTTTCAGATGTTACTGAGGAGTCTGACGATTCCATTTTTCAATTTCGAATCTAGGAACATTAGTCAACGTATTGAATACCAAATATAATAAATTTGATATTGGAAACCTCCTCAGTTTCAGGGAAGTGAAAAACCTGAAAAACAAGAAAAATGATGATTTTCTTAAAATCAACTCCTGGAAAAACTGTGAACTCTCGTATATCATTGGTGTAATACCTGGATGGCAAGAAGATTCATGAACTTCTGGCAGAATCTTCCAGGAATGGCTCACTCCAAGGCGTTTATACACCCTTTGAAGCTTGATACCAAACAGTTGTTGGACTACAGTAGCGATAGTTCATCGCTACTGTAGATGTCTAACAGGCCTTCTTACAGGCCACTGTCACTTGAATCGTCATATGCAGAGACTAGGACTGTCGGAAGACAGTGTGTGTGTGTCGCCTCTGTTTGGAAAATAATGGAACAGCAGAGCATATACTTTGTGCCTGCCCCGCTGGGGACTGAATCAGGTTCTTAGAGTTCGGCAGAGCCGTAATCTGACCATCTGACCTGAAAGACCACTCACCATACAAACTAATCGGCTTCGTTAAGAAGCTAGGTTTATTTGGCCGAGTGTGGATAGGTGTGAGCCACAATAAACCCTTGCGGGTTGCGGTGGAGGGTCGAATAGACCCACTCACTTTAGATCTAACCTAACTCAACCTATATCATTGGTGAGTTGAATTTTCTGGACACAATGAGTTTGATCACCTCGAATCATTTTTGAGATTCCAATATCAAATGAAACAGAAGCTGGAATGATCTGAAAATTGAAATGTCTAACTAGTGATATTCTGATGAATTATAAACTATTTCAAATCCGGTTACTCAGACTTAAAATCTTCCTGGAATGACAGTGAAAATATTTAGATAAAGCGTAATGATGTGTATGTTGCTTTTTTTTTCTGAAAAAGAATGAATATATAATGGAATTTGAGCGTTCTTGTGAAAAATACCCATAGAGCAGAAAAAGACTCCACGAAGTGGAGAGAAATATGGGTATTGCTACCAGAAAAAAAATCGTTTGAACTATTGGACTGGTTTCATTTCATTAAGCTCACGTATTCTCGAACTTTGTACATATCTACATCCTTCAATGTTCAAAACAATCATATTACTAGTCGTCATCCTCCTGAAAGGAAATAGGTGTATTGTATAAATTTCTACATAGAATAAGAGATATTTCGAAAGTATATTAGCTTAGATCTCGCTTATGAATTCAGTTAGAAAAACCTGTTGATATTCTTTTGAATTTTTGTATCGTCCGGTTTTCGAATTTATCAAAGATTTAAAAATTACTTCGATGGAAGCTGAATTCATTCCAAAGGAAGTAGAAAGTCATCTGGTGTATTATTAATTGATCCCTGAAATGAATTTCAGAATTTTGCTCATGAGGAACGATACTGGAATAGAGTTCACAACCAGGTTGATCTCAATATTAGCTTCTTCATTCTAAGCACTGTCAAATCTGGCTATTGCTAGAATACTTCATTTGATAAAATTACTGATATTCTTTGAAAGGATCCTATTCAGGTATTTCACTAAATATATCCCAAGGAATATGAAAGCCACAGTTTGTACATATTCCCGAGATCTAAGCTTAAAGTTTTGAGCACTGATTGTATTTTGTAAATTTAATATGTCATATTTGTAACCAGTTGTCATAAAAATTGCTAGGTTATTCTTTTATGAAATATTAACAATGTCTCATCATCTGTATGATATTTAGTGGTTGAAAAAAAATATATATATTTTAAAATTGAGTGAAAATGACTTTGGCCGGCAAGATTTTTTTCAAAATGTTCCTATGGTAGATAGAATAATCATTGTAACGTTATAGGGCTGTGAATGAGATGAAAATTGTTTCAGTTGAATATAGTTTACCTCATGAAATGGTACAATGAATCCTTATGAGAAAATTGAAAACTGTATTGTTGATATAACCAATCATATTTCAAGAATTGATAAAACCATATATGTGGAGTTTTTATAGACTTCTTCATTGGATGAATAGGAATTACTAAATATCTGGAAAACACCTGTTCCACGATGTATCGTACAAATCCTTTCTCAGTCAAACTAGCTACTCTTCGATCTCAAGTATCCAATGGTCAAGTGAAATGTTCTTCAATGGGTTTATGTGTTTGAATTCATCAATATGGAATCTGGTGAATCTGGTGGCCACTTCACTCTAGTAAATTTCTTCGTTTTGTTGAATTTAAAAATTGCCAAACCACAATAGTGGAGTGATATGCTACTGATATTGTACATATTGGAATTTTAGAATTTTTTAGTTGTGGAAATTACTGTCAGAATATGAACTGATGATAAATTATTGCATTTTTTCGATCTTCAAATTGAAGTTACAATAATATACAAATATGAATTTGGCAAAAAAACATTTCACCTGATGTTTGGGCAATGAATGAGAATATCTGAAAAGCATAGTTTGAACCATATTATAATTAGAAAAGATGATCAAAATAATAAAAAAATGTTGTATATAACTTTTTGATTGATTCGGCTGTTATTTAATGAAGATCTATAGTAATCTCACAAACTACCCCTTACGATTTGATGTTAACATACTCCATTTCACAAAAATATATCAAGAGATGTTTTGATATCACGTTAACTTTTTCATAGAAAATAATAGCGGAACATGTGATATATTTTTAAAAATAAAGTTTGTGAAGATCATAAGGTGTAGTTTATGTAGTTGTATATAAATGTGACTCTGAAATTTTCTTGAAATATTTTTCATTCAATACAATTATATTGTGATGAATTGTATTTTATTTCGTATCACATACACAATTTTATTTATTTCTATTGTATTCGTCAATATACTTGGTTCTATCAAGTGCACTTGAAATACGGAAGATTGGTTTCAAAAAATTAGTACCAGAAAGTGGATCTGTTCAAAAATTTTCGTTTTGCACGAAAACTCAGCTGAAAAATTCATTTTGCCATTGAGTTATTCTGAAATGGTTGTTTTCTCTTCCCAAGTTTCGAAAAAAATGTTTCTGATATATCCAAGGATAGGATTGAAAAACTCTGTTCAAATAAAAGTTGTTTAATTTCGATATTTAGATAATTAATTAATGACAAAATGAGCCTTGTGCACTTGGAAGTTTATGTTTGATTATGAAAAAGAAGAATGATGAGAAAATGCAAACCAACAAATGAACATTTTCTTCTTGACTGATCTCTCATATAACATAAATCACATAAAAAGTACTTCGTACACTTCACAACTATGGTAATGAAGATTTTCATATGAAACATTTTTATTATAAATTGAGAACGCAAAGTTTTGAACTCGGTGACTTCTAAAAAAAAACGGAAAACCGTTCTTCTACAGATTATCATAATAAATACAAAAAGGCCTTTCAATTGCTTCCCATTTTAAAAAGAAGAAGTCAATTATTTTGACACCAATCACCAATTCAATGAAAGGTTTTCACCGATAAAGGTGCAGGTACAGGTATGACATATTCTCAAAGTTCTACGATATTGAATAGACAACTTCTCAGTTGTGTTACTTTAGAAAAGGTAACTTTGATCAGCTGCATTGTAGCCAAATTACAAACTCGATAACTGAATCTACCGCCACACTACAACGAGAATAAACACTGCCGATTGAAAGAATGACGTCACTGATACCCAGACCAATCATATCAAGACATTACACCCCACTGAAGGTGTGCACATAGTAGTAATACACTGCGGAACTTTGAACGCGTTTTCTTACACTATGTCCTTTTATCGGTGAACACCACATATAGAGATTTTCTTGATGAAAAAGATTTCATCATAACTACATCATTCACGAAGTTAATTTTATTTTTATGTAGCACAAGGCAAATATATGAGAAGCGACGATTTTTGTAGAAAGGAAGAACAAGTTTTGTAGACAATTAATGAAACAAAATTGGTGTGATTATTCATTTCGTCGTGCTATTGGTAGTTTTGAAAATATTATTAGAAAAAAATTGGATATCGAATAACAAATACTTCCACATTGGAAATATTAAGATGATATGTTTCATGGAAGTCTAGTAAGGAAATAGCTGGTTGCAATATTACGACTAGATGTTACTTTTTTATGTATGATTATCTGGAAAGAATATATGATATAACATAGTCCATATTTACTAACATTATAAAAAATCATCCTGATTTTGCCACGATAAAAAGTAGCAAGAATATTTTCAGGCGTCTTCATATCATTAGATAGTTTTGAATAGATATTTTTGATAGAAGAACAGTTTTTGAATCCAAGATCTTGCTGGTCCAACGTCATATTTTATGTATGAAAAATCCCTGTGATCACGAAATATGTTTGGCAGACGCCAAGAATTGTTAATTATTAGTAATTACTATAAATGTGTAAAAATATGAAAGTTTATTTTGTCCGAAAACTGGTGTAGTAGTATCAGTCAGGCTGATAGATTGGATATAATATAAAAACCAGCAAAAATCGTCCATGAAATTTTGGAGGAATTCACAGGAAAGGAATTCACTTCCTTTGCATATCAAAGTCACTTTTCAGAAATTGAAGATTTATCCTATTTTACTGTTCCATTTTCTGTACGATATTTGGTTAGGAAAGATCCCAGTAGAAGATTCTCAAATGAATTATCTAAAAATAATGGTAAACTCCATATTCTATCCCGAAAAAATAAAAATCATGAATTTTTGACAGTTATCAAATGAACCCCTAATTATTCAGCACCATTTGCGATCTACTTTGGCTCATGTTATATTTTCCAAAATATCTCTTATATATTATCAACATCATGACTTTTTCGTGATAATTCCGCCATTATCTTCATACGTGAAGTAAAGGGTCCTCCGAAATGTTTTATAGTTTCTACCATCATTGCTGGTTTTCATACTATATGATTATACACCTATCGATATCGAATGTAAATATATAAACTGTATAATTGCTGTTTAATAACATAATGTTTACCGTGTCAACTGGAATATTATGCATTTTGAATTCGCATGATGTTTCACTTGTCAAAAAATCTCAATTTTGAATAAAACTTAATGTACTTTATTTGAATAATAAAGAATCCAAATTATGTATTGCGTTTTCAACTTTCAGCTTCACGCTTTTAGCTTCCAAGCATTTTTTGAGTATCACAATGTGATATTTGATAGTAATACCCGATCCCAGATCATCCTGAAGAAAATATAACATTGATGTTGACCCGACGTGATGTATTTCTTATATTTGATGTTGGGTGAACCATCCATAACATCTCAAGGAACAAATTCAGTATTATCGCAGCCCCCAAGCCATCGTTAGCACATTCAATAAAATTGCTCAGTTGCGACGACACCCTCGAAATCCTTTTACAGCTTTCACAAGCTGATGAGGACCCACTCCCAATTAGATTTCCAGAACACATATAGAAACACCATAAAACCAACTTGATCGACTCTATCAAAAGCGATAACTTCTTAAAAAAGCCATCACGCATTCAAAGTCCATCTGAATCTTATGGAGTGAGGTAGACATAAAGAAAATTCACCTCTTCTGTGATGAAACGAATTCGATTGTTACATGTTTGTCTATTGTTATAAGCCGTGAGTGCAGTGGATGTCTGATAACCTTATTATAATATGATATAAAGAAATTAATTTTCACTAAGAGAACAAATTGATACGAAATTTTCAGGAAAATCAAGTGTAATAAGTCTAGAAACATGACGGGTCCTTCCAGTTGTGAATACTGAAAAAATATTAATGATCATCACTGCTGCTACTTTCGAATACGTTCAACATAACTATTCTCTAGCAAACTTAGAAATGCTTTTGAATCCCAATAATTAACTGAAAGTATGCATTCCTTATACTCTGTGATGAAGGAATACTATTGAATTTGAAATGTATTATACACTGGTTCATATCTCATCCTCATAAAATTCAATTGGGTTATTATTGCTCTATAGAATGGAAAAACTAGTGCAATCAGACTCTCAAGTTGAGATTTCTAACCAAGAGATATTCATGATCGCTTCCTAACCTTCCCATCAAAGGAAGAGAAGGTTGAGAAGCGAGAATAATTCGAATTGTGCGACTTGCTGAGATCGAGAAAAATCAAGCTTGACCCTAGCAATGCCTCAATTTCACTCGTGCGTCTTGATTACTTTCAAGTTAGTTTCTAAAACACATGTGGTCCTTGCAAATAATGAAGATGTTCAATTTGTCATTAACTTATACCAAAGAGACGTAATATATTTCTCGTTACTTGAACTGCTCATTTGAAAGCAGAAATTAGGGGAATTGACATTTATGGATATGTTTTCCCCGCTTCCTCCTGTAAGTCTATTTTTGCCTAGAATAAGAATGTACAACAATTTAATTTTTCAATTTTGTTTTGAAATGGACAGTTCAATCGACAAATACACTATTTTAGCCTTCTCATGCCTTTTTCATATGATCCTGGAAAAGTTGCTTATATACTACAAGGTGTTTTTCGAATTCTTCTGAAAATTCCACATTGAAAGCTCATTTATAGCCGATGTCCTAAAATCCAATAGGAATGACGAAATAAGTGTATAAACCTCATTTTGTATATTAAGAAGGAAGAACAGAGGCGAAAACGGTTCGATCTAAAATTTCCTCTGTTTCGAAACATTCGTGAGTGGACAGCTTCAAAACCTCGCTTCTTAAGTGGCCGTCAATTTATTCATCTAAGAAGTAAAACAGAGGCGGTAATGGTTCGATCTGGAATTAATCTCGCTCAGAAACCGTCTCGTCTCGTGAGAGAACCTCAATTCATCCATATAAAAACTGAAACACAAACGGGAACATTTTGATCCCGAATATTTCTCGGTCCGGAACCTTCTTGCCTTCTGAGTAGACTTCATTTCATTCATATGAGTAGAAAAGAAGCAGGAATGATTTGACGTCGAATCTTCCTCACTTCCAAACATTCTAGCCCTGTCGGAGAACCAACATTCATGTAGGAAATGGAACAGAGGCAAAAACGTTTCAATTTCGAATCTCTGTCATTTCGAAAGCTTTTCGTCCTGTTCATATTGAGTGCAACAGAGACGGGAATATCTCCAAATTAAATCTTCCCCACTTCGAAACATTCTTGCCTGGTGAAGAAATTTAAGACTCACATTGTGCTTGGAGTTCTAATCTTTCTCTTTACCCGCCTTTCCGCGTAAGTGGAGGACAAATCCATGAAGTTGTTTTGTAGAGTAGCAAAATTTTGGATTCGTCAGTTTTTTTAATTTCAGAGGTATAATGATTACAATATCCTTCGAAGTCAAATTAAACTGTTTGTAATAGTGAGTTAGAAAGTTGTCACGATGTGTGATCAAAAAAATTGATGAAAGCCCCGAACTCTCCTCATAACATTCCAGAGTCATCAGCTGAGCGTCCTTTGTGATAACCCTATACGTTGTTGAAACGACAGGCGCCTTCTAAATTTCCTCCGCTATCAAAAAGTGATGGAATATCTGTCAGACAAATAGGCGCCCCGTTCTTTCAGTAGCGACCTGGATGTTGTCCAAAATGAATTTAGTCTGGATGGCGTCTATTGAAATATTTGTTGACCCAGATTCCGGCTCTCATTCAAAATGGATACAGTCCAAGATTACGCTTTTGAGCAATTCGAACTATGTCGTTATGAATGTCTTCTCATTACGAGCACATGTTTTTCATTCAGCATAATAAAGAACATGATCTTCACTTTGCCAGTGAACAGTTATTCTTTGATAATCCTTTACTATGAAAATTGTAATTTTTTCTTTATGTGCAAAGCATTTACTAGACAATGTCGATATTGAAAATACTAAAAGTGTTAAAAAAAATTGAAATATTGTATTAGAATATGGAATTGATTTTCTATGATAAAAACTCCCACTTGTCTTCTGTGAATGAGATTTTATTTTGTATTAATGGTGTCTCCGTAGGAAAATTGATATTCCTACTCATTAGTATCATCTGAACTTTGAACTTTGTTCTCTTTATCTTATGATCAATACCTCTCTTTGGAAGTTCTCCATAGTTTTTTGAACGATGGAGAAGCAAAAAAAGAAGAAGCGTTTTTCTAAAGAACTAATTCCTTCTAGAAGTATTCCCTTTTTGATTCGAAGAGATTTTTACCGTTCTTTGACACTTCATAATGCAGCACTTGAAAGAGTATGAATATGAGTTTTCATTTCAAATATGAATCTGCTTTGTCACAATATCAAAATTTTATCAATAACCTGAAACAGGTATGTTAGAACGTATTGAATCTTATGAAGTCAATCGCTTTAAAAAAATGGGGCTCAGATTCTACAATTTCAATACAAATTCATAAGTCATTGTTTCGAACAATATTGGACTACGGTGCTATCGTTCACAACTCTGCAAATGATTCTGGTCTGTAATAACTTGATGTAACACACAATGCTTCAATTATAGAATCGTTCTAGGTACTTACTGTACCAGTCCCATGAATAGCATATACTGTGAGACAGGGTAACCTGTACTATATTTGCAAAATCAGTTTTTTACCTTGACTCAAGCTGCATCTATTTCAACCAACACTACCCTATCGCCACCTTGGACATCCCTCCAAATCACAGGTACATCTTAGGTAGAAAAAACGATAGACGATATTAGGGTTACCATATTAGCTTTCAATCACTTGATAGAGAATTACATATAACTTGCACTGTTGCATCTTAAAGCGACGAAGATGTTGGAGAAATCATCATTAGCTCAGACTTCAGTACAGAGGCAGTCAGTTATAAAAATTTTATGGATACCATTTCATGTTGATATCGATGGTAATGAGAAAGAAGACAAATTGGCGAGATTAGTCATGATTCTGCTGTCCTTCCATTCTGCTGTGGAGAATAGCCCACAATGATAGCTAACCCTTTCATGAATTCATCCTTACTGACAACTAAAAGTAGCAATGAAACATCTCTATCGTCAAATTAGCCGAAGTGAAAAAATCGGTTCAGTCAAGGAAAAATCCCCCGTTGAAAAGTCTCAGTCGAGTCATCCACTGTCTGCTACGCATTAGTCATATCAAGTTAATGCATGGATGCATGGGAACCTCAAAACCGGTTGAATACATCTCGAATGTACTCCTTATCAGAATTTGTCCACGTATATATCTGATTCGAAAGGAATCGATTATTTATTTTATGTTCAACTCCGAAGCATCGTAGTAATTTAGTAATAAATATAGTTGATACAATTATATACAGTGTAAAATTTTTAATTTTATTGAAACGACGATAAAAATAAAATAAAAACCACAATAAAAATTAATTGGCC
>WOGO01009662.1:0-10115 GCA_015342085.1 Leptinotarsa defecta | reverse complement strand
AATATACGTCATTTAGGCGGCTGTATAACTATTGCATCAGCTAACATACATTTTATTTTCGTTAGGTACATCGCAAATATGTAACGAAAGTGTTCTACTAACCCTGACAGTTTTGTTATGTGTGTGAAGAATCAGCTTTTGCATCCCAGCGTCGAAATTTCACTCAATTAATTGAACACTGCTTTAAAGAATATTTTGAATTTACTGTGCAGCATCAAGGTAAACTCTTGGTCCCAGATAAATGTTGTGTAGCGTGTGTGAGACTCCTACAAGGTTGAGCTTTTATTTGAGTGGAACAAAAATAAAAGGCATTACAACGAAGTCCAGACATACTATTCAGTATCCAAATTTGTCTTCGGCCAACAGACCCATCCTACATATTTCCGAGCTGCTTGTGCCGAAGCCTCAAAATCGACCAGAAAGTCGGGATTCCACAACGGAAGAACTTGTTCGCATGAGGAATATGAAGATAGTGGCCCAAGTTATGAACCGCAAAGACAAAGTGATTTAAACGATTTAGTACGTGATTTGAATTTGTCTTTTGGGGTCTAGATTAAAGGATTGGAAATTATTTTCAAAAGTGTCTTATTTTCGACATTGTGAGGGTGAAATAGAAGCTTACTTTTCTATAGTAAATGATTGAATCCATTGTCAAAATATTGATGGTGTGATAAATTTATTGAATTTTAAATATGATCTAAGTCACTGGCGATTGTTCATTGACTTGTCAAAAACTAGTTTGAAAGCAGTGTTGCTGCATAACAGAAAACGAACACACTTCAGTGCCGGTTGCTCATGGTTCTGCTATGGAAGAGACTTACGAAAATATGAGATTTCTTCTTGAAAAAATGAAATACAGTGAACACGTTTGGAAAATTTGTGGCGATTTAAAAGTTATTTATTATTTGCTTGGACTACATGTTAATCACACAAAATGTTGCTGTTTTATTTGCGAATGGGCCAGCAGAGACAGAAAAAGTCAGTATTTGTTGCTCAAGCGTGAGTCACTTACTCCAGGTCGTAAAAATGTTAAAAATAAGCCTTTAGTAAACCCTGATGATATACTTTTACCACCGTTGCACTCGGTCTGATGAAAAAATTTTTAAAAGCTATGCGCAAAAATGTCAGTGGATTTTTATATCTGAAAAATTCCCCAAACTCAGCCACGCGAAAATTGAGGGGAGAATATTTGTAATGACCAGGAAAAAATCGCCTGGGAATGTATTGTGAGTGTTGTCCAAAATTTCCTAGGAAATCATAAAGCGGAAAACACAAAGACTTAATAGAAGAACTAATATTGTCAGATAATGCTTTGGGGTGCAATGTATCCTAAAAAATACGTATGTTTGACTCTCATCTAGATTTGGGTGCTGTGAGTGACGAACAAGGGAAGAGATTCCATTAGGACATTTACTTAATAGAGAAGCGTTATCAATGGAAATGGAGCCCAGGAAGAAAATTATTGTTGGTTGAAAAGTGGTTAAAAAATTTTGGGATCTAGAAAGTGAACAAAACGAACAAGAGGGGTCCTGAAATTGGCCATTGAGGAACACCAAAACGCACATCTTTTATCGAGCAATGTTATTGCATTGAGAGTGAGTCCCACACAACTAATTACCGATGGAAAACGTGCATGACTGATTCCAGCAAAAGCTTCGGAGTAGTACAGCAGTACCATTTTACGCACATGCTCATGTGATCACCAGTTCTCAGCTTGTGAGAGAACTGGTGATCGTTTCCAACTAAAATTGACAATGAGACAATGATTTAAGAACTTGGGCTTTCACAGCCAGAGTTACGATTAGAAAGAATAAAATCTGGACTAGTAGGGTGTGGTCGGAAGGAACTTGTAGTACCAAACGTTTGGTGTGCTACCACGACGTACATCTTCAGTGGTGTATGGCTATGTAGGTAAGTAATTTCTATATAATTCAATGTTCATATGAAAGTAGTTGCTTCTATTATGTAACTCAATGTTCATGTGGAAGAAGTGGTTTTCTTCTAGTTTGTATCTGAAAGAAACTTCTGTGCATGATCTACACATTTCAATCCGTTTCTTGCTTGAAGATAGAGGGGCAGAAAGACAAAAGGTTAATATCACAGACAGATTCCAAACTGAGTCATATTACCTATAATGGAAACACTACTCATGTGAAAATAAATGTATTTCGGCATTTCAAAACTTTTTTCGACTGGAAACAAATAGTTGTAAATATTGAAAAAACCGTCTTTCAAAAGTACATCATGTATAGCATAGTTGGCTACCACTCGATCCGAGAAACTAAAACATTTAAATACTAATTTTTTGTGTGCAACTAAAGCCAGAATACATAATTTCAGAATCAAAAAATGATTTCCATTTAATGAATTCAACAAGATTAACAAGATTAGACGCAGCAAATTATACATACAACACACAATACATTATGTTCTCAATTATTGGAATAGTTATACATCCTTTGGTAATTTTTCATTGTGTTTCTTAATATCCTCTTCATCGCTAAAAAATTCTGCTAGGTTGTCCCTAGGATTGGTGGGATGTGATGTCAGAAGCTTTTTATGAACAGGTATTGTAGCTTTCTTTTGAGTCTCCTGAGATTTGGTTATTGTAGAATAAATGGACATAGCCTGAAAAAAAAACAGTTAGTAGATGAACTTGTAATCCAACATCAGACAGTGCTATTTCGATATGCCAAGATGTCACCAGTTGTGGTAGCCTGAAACACTCAACTGCTCTAGAAAGGACAAGCCTGAAAGTAAAGGTTACGACATCTCTCCTTACGAAGACATCCCATAGATGGCGTCTTCGTAGGGAGAGGTCATCACCTTCAATTGTGATAAAGTTTGAACAAAACCCCATTTTCATAAGGAAATTGTCCATTTTATGAACTATATTGCCTTCCTACATTAAAATTACAACCTTGTTACACAGCCATCTGTAGTACTAATTACAGACTTTTAAAAATGAATTCTGTGAATTAGAATAGAATAGATTTGTTTTAGTTCAAAGTGAAATTCTACAAAAATGTAAACCAAAATTTGTTAAATGGATCACTCATCAATAAATAAATGAATATGACTATGAAATAGTTACTTACTTGTGAAACTAAGTTGGTAACATCTCCAGTATTGGCAGGAAGGATCAGAGTATTATTTGTTCTCGCCAATTTATTGAAAGCACTAATATACTGCTCTGCGATACTAAGTGAAGCTGCATTGGGTCCCAAATTTTTCTGCAAGGCTTCAGCCACCAGTTTCAAACCCCCCGACCGAGCTTCAGCAACTGCTAATATAGCTGCAGCTTCACCAGCTGCCTTATTGATCTGCTCTTGCCTTTCAGCTTCAGAAGCCAGAATTCTTGACTTCCTCTTACCTTCGGCTACGTTTATGTCAGCTTCGCGAACACCTTCGGACTCTAAAATAGCGGCTCTCTTCTTTCTTTCAGCTTCCACTTGCATTTGCATGGCTTCTTGAACTCTAGGAGGCAGTTTGATGTCTCTTATTTCGTAACGCAAGCATGTCATTCCCCATGCCTCGCTAGCTTTGTTGATAGAGTCAACAATTGAAATATTCAAGCTTTCTCTTTCTCTGAAAACTTTATCTAGGGATATTTTTCCCAGCTCAGATCTCATTGTAGTTTGAGCCAACTGCGTTATTGCAAATTCAGGATCTTCGACGCCATAACTTGCTAGGTAGGGATCTACTATTCTCAGATACAATACTCCGTCTATATTGAGTGTTACGTTATCGGAAGTAATTGCGCTCTGTTTGGGAATGTCGACTGCGATTTCCTTGAGGCTCTGAACGTATTTGACCCTGTCAGCAATAGGTATCAGTATATTTAAACCTGGTTCTAGTATGCGATGGAATTTTCCCATTCGTTCCACAACCCAGGCCTGAAATCCCATAATGAAAATCTCTTCAGTATGGTAATTGCTATATGACGTTGGATAAGTCAGGTTGAAAACACGATGAGTATTTTTGGAGTTCAATAAAATAACATTCAAGCGCAGATATCTTAAAATATTCACACTATTTTTGCCTCAATCATCTATTCAGTCATCTCACAGTCAACAAAAAATACTTACCTCCTGCTGAGGAACAAACATAACGACTGTGTTCATTGGAGTGTAGGACTTTTGTCTGATGTTAGCACTTTGATTTGCCAGTCTAAGTACATTATCCTAAAAAAAATGTTTGTGAGTAGAAGACAAAAATTGAATTCAATGATAAAAGTTGACATACTTTCAACACGACCCTGCTTAAGCTTCTCGAAATCATTTCTATCAGACAACTTTACCTGTATGCTATAAGTGAAAAATATTCAATAAATAAAAAAAATATTCAAATAATATTCAAACGTATAACCTAACATTTGACATTTACTATCAGTCTTCTTCTTTTGCTGTCATTTTCTCGAGAACATTTTATAAGCGATATTTTCTTGGTGTCGAACCGGAATCGGTGGAATAATCAAAATTACTCAATCCAAAGAAGTGACAAGAATAGTATTCACAATATCAGTCCATCCCAAAGATTATGTCAATTGAGATGCAACGAAAAGTTGAAACTGGAACACGAATCAAGCAGCATAGAAACGACAGAGCACAGTGTAAAAAATAATGATCAAATTGAATATTATAATTCGGCAACATTTTTCATATTCTGCATTCACGAATTATCAAAAACTCCTAGTAACAAATCATTTTCTTCAGATTCTGACTGTTCAGAGACATACATGTTAACATTAAATAATTTTAACATTTTTACAGGTAAAATGTTGTACAGGATCTACCATTCTGTTGTAGCGTGAATCGAACAAAAAAAATTGAAGCTATGAAAATCCCTAAAAATATAACACCCCTAAAAAAATCCCATCCCGCTTTACCACCCTTCAATTTGGGGGAAAACCCCTAAGTTGGGAACCCTGATCAATAGCATGCGCACTCAGGTACATACAACGATGACCTCTGACACAGCTGCTATGTTGTATCCTTTTCTATCGCACGGACTTCAGACGCTCTAACGCTCTCTATCTCGCACGTATTGAATCGCTTTGATTTTAAAAATTCAACGGATGGCAATACTTTTCTATGAACAATTTTTTATTATTTTTTGTTATTAAATCGTCTTTATTTTGACACCAATTTCGATTGGTTAACAGTTCGGTGTAGTTACCCATATTGATTTACCTGTTCAGACCTCCTTGCCAGGGACAGGGACCCAGCTATGACCGGAAATAAATAGGCAAGCCTACCTAGGCATATTCTCCAGAAAGTAACATTTGAGACTAAATTTTGTTGGTTATCAATAGAGGGAAGGTGATGAAAAAAAATTATTAAAATTAATTCAATCAAAATAGTAGGTAGTAACACTTTTGCGATAGACAAGTTGTCATTAGGCTTGTTCATTAACAAATGAAATTTCAAAAAAAAAGTCGTCGATCTCTTACCGGCTCTTATAACATTGAAACAGGTTTTGAAGAATACAATTCCTTCAAAAACAGAACTGACAAAGCATTTCTTATTTCAAAGTTTGAATACCTAGGACTTGCCCAGGTCTGGTGTTATTGATGCATTGAACTCAAACCAATATATTTTTTCTTTCATAATATAGGTATATCATTTTTTTAGGATATTCAGATTATTCACGAGTGCTTGAGCAATATTCGAGTTATTTTCAGTATTGTGTCAGTTTAATGAATTGAAATTATGAACACACATTGAACGTATTCTTTCCGCACAATTTTTATCATATAATAATCATTGTACTAATCATTTAAACCCCAGTAACTGTCAGAATTTCAGTGACGTTTTCATTTTGTTTCTATTTTTAGTAACACGCGTTAATACAACTTTCAAAGAGAATAATTTGGAGGAATTTTCTTTGTTGTGAAATCTTTAGAGTGGTCTTCTCAGGAATAAATTATATTCCAGAATTTCATATTTGAAATTTCCCGCGTTATACAGTATATTGATTCCGGTTCTGGGTTCTGCCATTTCCCGTTTCTTCGTGAATCAGCGTAGCAAGCACCAGATTCATTTGGCGAGATTGTTTCTTTTGCTCGTGTGGGTGCTTTTTTCAAAACAGTTTATACGTAAGTTAAAATTTTTGTATTATTTTGGAATGCTTTCAAAATTTTCTATATAGTTTTGTGTTCTGGTATAAATATTTGTTGTTAGCGACTTGATGAATATATATTTTTATCCATTTTATTAGCAGAACTTCCATTTGTGTAATGGTGGTGATATTTCGGTTTTTATAATTTCTTCCCCAGGGGAAGAACGAGTAGGTTTTTGTCACTACTTGATGTTGGAAAACATAAAAATATATATCGGGGAATATTTATAATTTTGTTAACCTTTTGATATAAAGCCCATAGGTGTATGTCGATGACCTTTTTTGTCTTATGATTTGATACCCGTTATTTTTTGTGAATTCATGAATCACTTTTCCACGAAGCTGTCCAGAAATATTTTCTTTGTTCGAATTAATAGTGTCAATTTTATGTGAACCCGAGACTCTAATAATAATAACTACTGTATTGAATAAAGAAAACGTGGCTTTCTCTGTAGCCTGCTTTGAGAGAAAGCAGTATTTCCATAAGGATTTATATATTGATTGTAACTGTAGGGAAAACATTCTATCAAAGTTTTCCCAATTATATGTGTGCATTATTCCACTAAAAACTTCCATTTTCTTTGTTTTTAGAAATTTTTGTATGAGTCAGAAAGTAGAAAAACCAGTCCTATCAGGTCAACGCATCAAGACCAGAAAAAGAGGTGAGTGTTTCTTATTTTACTATCTCAAAATTTTTTATTACCAGCAGTTTTTCTTTGAGAAATTATCTTTGGATTTCTGGTACAAATTGCAACCCTGTAGTTGAGGTGAATTTGTGCACATTTAGGTAGTAGCAAGTAACAGTATGAATTATCAACAAAAGCATTTGTGCATTCCCAATTGACAAGTCATTAAAAAATAATAGGTGAGCGCTTTAGCTTTTCAGTTTTTTGGGAAATAAATCAGATGAAATAGGATACAATTTTATTTCATGTTCTTACACACACGACACGTCTTTGTATTTGTAAAAGATACTTGAAGAATTATTACTCAACGTGTGATAGAAAATAGATTTAAGAAGGATTTATGCAGCATCAACTTTCATTTCAAATTCAACCTAAACTATGACATTTTCATTGAGATTCAAAAGATATTTTATGCAGAACTATTGTTTCCTAAATTTCTCTTGAACTCTCATCACATTCCTTTGTATAACAATGTCAACAATGTTTGTTAGTAATTGTTTGCGGAGTGGGAATTCCTTTAACTGATTTGGTCAAGTGGATGATAGATAATTTATTTCCATAGATGTAAACATGTATGATCAATACTGAAAAACACTTGTATGAGAAACATGTCGTTAATGAAGGAGAACTGTCGTGACATTTCAAAGGTATGAAGTGATTGAAAATAATTTAAAATGTTTTGGTAAAATACTATGCTAATGATAATATATTACAAAAAATATTGAAAAATCTTAGTTTTTTAAAATTGTCACAAATTCCTCAATAATGTAAGGGTGTTTGTAATACGGAAGTTTTCCCCAGTATTTACAAATGCTCCTCCTCTAATATGTCTTTTCTTTCTTTTCATTTTTGCCTTTGCACATTGAATGTTTGTTCCAGATGAAAAAGAGAGGTATGATCCAGTAGGGTTTAGGGATGCAATAATCTCTGGACTCGATAAATGTTCTAACGATTTTGAAGCAATATCTCGATATTTGGACAACGCCGGAAACAAACTAGATTATCGTCGATATGGCGAAGCCCTCTTTGATATTCTCATTGCTGGAGGCATTCTGGGTGAGTGTGTTTTTATGTGTTACGCGTTTTCAAAAATGATGAGATAAATAACCGGAAAAATGTTTGACCTTTTTTAAGAAGGAAATTATCTTAATTTTTTTGTGTACAGTTCCAGGAGGTACACTGTCACAAGAAGGTGATGGACCATACAGGTCAGAGGCCTGCATATTCAATACTCCAGATGAAATCAACATGGAAATAATGAAGAACTGGGAACAAGTTTTTATCAAACTTATGCGTCGCTACAAATATTTGGAAAAAATATTTCAGGTAAGTGAAGTATTTTGTGTTATCAGTTTTGATTGAAAAAAATACTATCAGATATGAACTTATGGATAAACTACTTTAATACCTTTTTTGTTAATATTCTCTAAACTATTAACTTTGTTTTGCACTATATCAAATATGTGGATACTTCTGAGATTTCAATTGGGAGGTTCATCTCAGTGTTGAAAATTGACAAAAATATTTTTCTGGTTGATTCGGCCTTTACTTGATGAAGATCTGTAGTAATTTCATAAACTACGCCTCACGATTTGATCTCCACAAATAGCTCCAAAACTGTCTTTTGTACAATATTTCTTTTGGAAAATAAAGCCTATCGGTTTTCTACTTCATCATTAAACTTTGAATGTGGGAAACTTTCAAAAAAATGAAAAAATCTAATGTAAGCTTTTTAAGATGTGGAGATCATGTGTACATCTTTCTTTGACATGCAGACTGGAAGATAAAGTCATTCTGAAACAAATACTTTCAAAATCTAAACACTGAATTAGCTACACGAAAATCACTTTTTCTTACTTGATACTCAAAACATTCAAAATAGGTATATTGTGAAAGACTATGTTAAAGTTGATTTTCTATGTATCTTGAAATCAACTAAAAAGTATGTAATGCCATCTTGACCATGTAAATACATTATATTTTATGTGCCATTTTCTAACTCTGATATTTTGCAATTGGAATATTTTAAACTTCAGAGTCGTTATCAATTTGAGGTTACTGGTAAAAATCAATTTTACAGAGTGGTATGTACTCTGATAAAACTGATATTTGTTTAGTGTGAAGTAATTGAAACTGTAGTAACTTTTCAATAAGCAGCATGTAAACTGTCAAACAATAATAGTATTATGACATCAATTGGTTTCAAAGTCTAAGCAATTGCTGATGACATACCATTGTATAGTTATTCACCTCTGCTTCTCCTTTCTCCCCTCTCCTTACTCCCCTCTTCTTTCAACTTCTCTCCCTCTACTTTGAACTTCTCTCCCCCTTGCTTTTTATTTCCCTCTGTCTTTCTCTCTAACAGACTCCTTCCTCCCCCTTCTGTCTCCAACATCTCCTTCTCTCTTCCTTCCCTTTCCATTTTCTCTCTCTATATCCCTTCTTAAAACTGTTTTTCTCCCTCTATCTATTCATATCCCTATGTTTTTTGTATCCCCTATTTCTCCCCTATTCTCTACCCCCCTCTGAATTTTTCTTTTTTCCATATATCTCCCTTCCTAGTTTTCCCCTATCCCCTTTCTTGTTCTCCCTCCCAGGTTCTTCGCCTTTCACACCTTTCTCTCCCCTTCTTTCTCTCTCTTTCTCCTCTTCTTTCTCTCTCTTTCTACCCTTCTTTCTTTGTCACCCCTCTCTTTCTCCCCATTCTTCTTTCCTTCTCTCTCCTTTCTTTCTCTCCCCTTCTGTCGGATATAATTTTAGATAGTTTGATGTACAGCCAGTCTCCAAGTATGCCCATTCAATTTGTGAAACTTTCTCTTCCCTTCATTCTTTCTCTCCCTCCCCTTCTTTTTTTCTCTCTCCCCCTTCTTTCTTTCTCTCTCTCCTCCTTTCTTTCTCTCTCTACTTCTTTCTCTTCCTCCTTCTTTCTTTCTCTCTCCCCCCTTTTCTTTCTCTCTCTCCCTCTTTCTCTCTCTTCCCTTGGTTTCTATCCCCTTCTTTCCTCGTCTCTCTCCCAGTCTTTCTCTACCCTTCTTTCTACGTCTCTCACCCCTTTATTTTCACCCCTCCCTTCATTTCTTCTCTCCCCTTATTTTTTTCTACCCCACTCCCCTTCTTTCTTTCACCTTTATTTTTTCTTCCCCTCCCTTTTTTTCTTACTCTCCCTTCCTCTCTCTCCCCTTCTTTCTTTCTGTCCCTCTCTCCCCATTTTTCTTTAATCTTTCTCCTTGTTTGTTTCTCCCTCCCCTTTGTATCTCCCCCATCTTTTTTCTATCCCCTTTCTATCTCCCCCATCTTTTTTCTGCCCCC
>WOGO01009661.1:0-10116 GCA_015342085.1 Leptinotarsa defecta | reverse complement strand
GAACATAATACTTTCTGCTCATCAAAGTTGCTGCAAATATAGTCAATGAGAGTAGACGAAAATTGTGAGATACGGGTATTGGATTTAACATGCTAGCGATTCAAGATCATTATAGTTAATATTGAAATCGCCGGCGACAATCAAAGAACAGTCAAAAAATAATTGAGACAGTATTAATTCTAAATAATTCAAAAATATATTAAAATCTGAGGAGGGAGAACGATATATACACAAAATATATAAATTATTTGCCTTACAGTGGCAGACAGAAAATTCAAAATTGTTATCTTCTAATAATCCATTAAATTTGTCAACATGAGTGAACATGAAGTCAATAACAGCATTATTTTTCATTAGTATGGCAGTTTCACCATGATTTGAAGACTTTCTGGAATAACTAGATACCACCGTGTAGCCTGGTACACCTATATTAATAGGTTCATTTCCATTGCACCAGTGTTCAGTCAGTAGGAGTAGACTTGGAAAACTTAGGCTATCCAAAAATATATATGCCTGCATGAGTTATAGTTTAGCTTGTTTTGAGAGATACAAAAAAATCCTGAAACGAATAGTTCTTGTAATTGGATAGTGAAAAAAGTATGTCCTATTTTATATACCTACACGAGTAGAATCTTATGATTTTTTCAGCATTTTATCATTTATATTTTCCGAAAAATTATGAAAAATCTAGTAATGAAAACAATTTACTCAAAACAGATTTATTTTAGCAAATATCAAAAAATCATATGAAAAACCTAGTAAATCTATCGCAAAGCAAATAAAACTCTGAAACTAACAATATAAGAAAACTATTTGTTTTTGTTCATCAGATTCATTTCTCGTAGGCCAATGGAATCTGAATTCTTTTTTCCACTCATAATTTGCACTTACAGAACATAAAAATGAGCTCAACTCAGAATCTCAAAGAAAAAGACTGAGGTTCGTTTTTACAATCACCCATTCCTTGTTTTATCGAATAGATGTAGATAATAACAGAAAAGAAAAGTAAAGATAGTCATCATTGGTTTGTGGAATTCTCCAATTTTAGGTAGGGGCCAATTGTAATTTTTGTTTTACTCCGAGTTTGAAAATAATGCTTGAGAAGTGGCCAACTTCAATATCCATTTTAATTACTGTGTATTGATCAATTGGAAAATAAATATTTTCCACTTAGGAATTGTTTAACCATTGACTCTTCAGTGATACACTTGGCAATTGACACAACCTTGTTGTTTCAGACGTAATCAACAATATCATTTTAATTTTCAGTTTAACGCTGTAGAAAATTCTAGTTATTACTAGAAGGTGGTTATATATTTTTGAAACATAGTACCTTAGACAAAAAAAGAGAGCTTAGTACAGATGTCTTCTTCTCAAGATATTTTCCAAAAATAATTAAAATCACTGCTATTGTGGTTCTACTGACAAACCAATTAGATATGGAACACGGCTTCCTGAAAACTAGTGAATCAAACTTTGGTTATTTTAAAAGTTTTGTCTGTTTTAATGTCATATGTTTTTATAGCTCTACATCTCATTAATATTTAATCTCTATTTCATGATATAGGTATACTGATTGACAGAGAAGTTTTGAGTGACTGTCAAAAGGTACCTCGGTCACTTTAATAATGTTGATTTTAAAAAAACCATAAAAACTTTCTGAACATAGAAGTTTTTCTGATAGAATAAAAAAATTAAGTAATGTTCAACATACATAGATGAGTGAAAAAATGACCTAGGTACTGTTTCACATTGATGAACAGTTTCGGTTATCAACCAGTGTCTCCTTGGGATAATAAAAACAGTGAACTAAATAGGAAGGTTGAAATAGGTAGGTATATTTTTCATTTCATTAAAAAAATACCCAATAGATGAAAAACACAGACTTTTAATGATGAATTGAGGTCCCTTATTACAACAAAATGTGCTTCTATCCTAAGAGAACACAAAACTGAACTCAACTCAAAATCTAAAAAAGGACTCGGATCATCGTCTTCTTTTTCAATTAACTATTCATTTGTTTTATTGAACGCGGATAATAACATATTGAAGTAAAGAAAGAATATTGAGATATTTTTATTTATCAGCTCATGAAATTCTTTATTGTTGAGAGCCGTATGTGGGATCTCAACGATTCATCCGACGATTTATGAGAACTTAATGGTAACTGGTGAAAAAAAACGGCCCACTTCAATATTCACTTTGTATACTATATATTAGATCAATGTATGGTCGCAGTGTATATTTCCAGTTTTCACATCGAAAATAATTTAACAATCGTCTTATCAATGATACAATTGACACAAACAACATGTTTCAAAAGTAATAAACGATAATATAGCATTCCGGTATCCGGTGTCAAATATTTTGGATGGTAGCGGTTATTATTCAAATATATCTTTATTATTATATGTCAAATATCAGTGTCACCAATCATGAAACGCCTAAAACCTAAGTGAAACAGTTACAATCATTTTTACATAAAAATATGTTTAGTTGCAGTTCTGCAACTCTCATTCTATTCATTATCCAACGCCAAATCGTTAAATAATAATTATTATAACGAGCCAGAAGAGAAGAATTTTATTGAATTTTTTTTTGTGGGCGTGAGTCAAAAAATCTAGGATGACAAATAATGATTAAAAATCATTCTGTCAGCCAAATATGGTTCGAATAAATTAAAAAAAATGCCTAATCTGCTGAATATTCCCAGTATTTTTAGTAGGAAATAACTTCCTCCTCTCCATTTGATGATTCATTGAAATTGCAGAACAACTCATTTCAAAAAATTTAAATGTCTCTGACACTTTATTTAAGTTGCTAGCGAACATTTGGTGAATAATACAATAACAATAAATAATAAATGCCACATATCGCTGTAGAAAGTTGAAAATTACTGCTTTTCGTCTTTTTCATGAACAGTAAAAATTCAGTTGCACTTGCAACAAAATCTCAATATAAGTATGCGCTTTTACGTTCAAATGCAGGAGTAGTTAGTATTTTTTTTTGTGGTTGGACACATAGAAATATTTCTGTGGTGGGACACACAAGATCATGTTTTATGATGTATTTCAGGGTATTGTCAATTGTCAATATGTCAATAATGTCAATGTAGGAGTTGTGTTATTTATAGTAGGCAATTTGACACTCCGAATTTTTAGGTTATGGCTTATAGAATAAGGAGAGGAATATTTGAAATCCGAATAGGAAGGAACTTTTTTTAAGTTTTACAAAGGTAAAGCAACACTTCTCAGAAAACATGAAGAAGCACCCAGTAAGGAATGCCATAATTGATAAATTCCATAGAGGATTCGTATACACTTGCATCGGAGCTTCTATTTATGCATTTTCACAAATTGTATCCAGATTTTATCATTATTATACGGTAGTTAAACCACAATTGGCAAAGCAGCAACTCATGGAAAAAGAAGAATTACTAGCAGAAGGGTCTTCAGAAGATAAAGCTCCGATATTAAAACTGTAATTTTTATGTTAGTGTAATGTAGATGAGTTATTATATTTTTAAAATTTTATACATGGAGTATTATTGATACTTATAATTTACAAAACAACAATACAATGGTGCTACAATTGTTATAATTCTTCTGTTCCTTAATTTTTTCAAACCAGGCCGGGTTTTGAAGGGATAATTGATGTATAAGGTTAAGTCAATAATGTTTTGCGAAACTAGCGTAACGTTGATAATATTCAATATGATATCAATAAAGAAAATACATTAATTTATAATGTATTATGCGAAAAGAATTTTTAATTGGGGCACAGTATTAAAGCACTTCTGGAATTAACATGAACTGTTAATAATTGCGTGCTCCTGGTACATTCAAGATGGCGCTCAGTAAGAAAGTACACTCTTTACAATAATTTATTTTCAATTTCCTTCATTTTTTTTCATTTATATGTTGAATAATGAGTATCAGAAGGTAATTTGTTTTTTTATCAATTATCACTGTTGTTTCTTTCACTATTGACAAACCAAATGTGTCAATCAACCCTTCAGAATTAGATATTGTTCATTTTTGTTTTGTATTTATAAAATGGGTAAGTTCTATAGTTCACACTCAGCAAGGTGTTCCTGTTTTAAGGTGGTTTTGGCCCACAATAGATGGGATTGAGGCAGAAAAGTTATTAATGGAAAGAGGGGTGGATTGCAGTTTCTTGGCTCGACCCAGTACAGCAAATCCTAGCAATTTTACCTTGTCTGTCCGGTAAGTTGAAAAAGACCTCAAGAAAAGTGAACAAAATATCACTAAATTCAAACTTGATTGTTGTACTAGTTTGTATATCACCCAATGCTGGCTTTTTTATTGTTTGCAAGTTTATTCCAAAAACATTTTTTAGTAAAATTAAATAACATGTCTTGGAGCTCTGGATGATGATTTTATATTTGAGAAACTTTCTAAGAGAGAAAGAAAAAAAATAACAAATATCAATAAAACCAGCTATGATACCTATATGTGGAGATTTTTTCAGGTACGAGCGGAAAGAAAGAACTGTTCTTCAGCCATCGAACTACACAAAAGTTATTTTTACTTACTTCTGGTATAGTTTTTACAATATTAACAACTTTTCCAATATCTGTAATACTTGTATAAGTTGGAGAAGAAAATACATTAAAGTCCAAAGAGAAGTAGTTACTTCAGATGGACTCTTCAGTTTTCATTCAAAATATATAACTGTAGGTGATTAACATATTTGCCTAAATTATATTAAGGTAGAAGTAAAAACAAAAAAAACCAAAGGATAATGGGCCTAATAATTTTTTATATATCTTAATGTTAATTTAATCTCCCATATACTATTAGTTATTGAAAATTTCAATATAAAATAAAAGTAATGATCAAATATTTATTTAGTTTGTAAATATTCAAGTGAAATTAGAGTTTTTGAATATGTACTTGTGAGTTGCACTGTACCAACTGTCTTGCATTTGTATTATATGCATTGGTATTACAAGCAAACTGTTAACATTCTGAAAGGATTTCAAGAGATCTATCTGATTTTGTTTTTTGCAGTGTTTAGATTTCTGATTAAAGTTATTTTTAAGTATTCAGTTTAAAACCCATTTGTTTTTCACTTCCATCCTAGATTTTTTGTGCCTTGTAATTTATAATCACAGTTTCAGACGGTAACTTTTTTTTTGATAGCTCAATAATAAAATATATAGTAATTGTTATTCCTGGAGTACTACTGCTACATAATGGCAGTATAGAACACTCAACTGTTGAATGTATGTAAATGAAAAATTTGTGATTGTTCTACACATTTTATTGAAGTTTTTAACTGAGGCAGGTTTAACGTGATAATTTTTATATCTCAGTCATTTCAATTCTTGTTTTTTCAAAGTATCATCTTGAAAAGCGTACCAATTATTATTTTGTATATCTAAACAGTTCAATTTTGTTTATTGTGTTCATTTTTCTAACCACAAGACTGTAGCTTTTGTTTAATAAAATTGCTCACACTTTGAAAACTCTCCAACAACAGCAAGACTGGTATTTGTGTTTGCTGAAATTGGGAGTATACGATTAACTTAGCTTATATCCGTATTGACAATTGCTATTTTCCTTCTGTTACAGTTGTATCCTTATACCATCTGCTATTGATAAAAAGGGGGGGTGGTTCTAAGTGTGGAAGATTGTCAAATTAATAAAAAATTCATATTTTCAGACGGAATGGAGAAGTTACACACATCAAAATTCAAAATTCTGGAGATTTCTATGATTTATACGGAGGTGAAAAATTTGCCACACTGTCAGAGTTGGTACAGTATTACATGGAAAATCCAGGACAGTTGAAAGAGAAGAATGGGGAGATAATTGAACTGAAGTACCCCTTAAATTGTGCTGAACCCACAACAGAGCGGTAAGTTTTGTTTTCGTTCAATATGTTTCTGTTAATCCAGGATGATTATTGTCATTACAGTATACCCTGAAAGAAATCTAACAATTTTCAGTTATTGTTGAGTTGTTGATACTGAGATTGATATTTTTAATAAAAGCTATAATGATATAATTTTAATGGACAGATTTACTACAAAAGTCATTATGATCAAATACTCTAGTAAGCGGAATAATGCATATTCATTTTTCTGCAATCCAATAAAGTGAAGCTGTTGTATATAGTACCTAGAATATATAGGATGATTCTTGACGAAGGTTAGTTGAATATATTTCAAATATATTTTCAATCTGAAAATGTTTGACAAGAGGTATTTGATATTCATTTATTAATTAGAAATATTTTCAACACAATTTCACTTTTAGGTAAACCCAAAGTTGGCAACAACTTTTTTATTTCAAATAGAACACCCTGTATATTTGGGGATTTTTTAAGATTTCTCTTTCAATTCTGTTTCAAGTTCATCCTGGATGTTCTGTCTACTACGTACTGTTTTTGGTTTATTGATATTTGTTACAATTTTCGGATGAGTGGAATATTTTCAATATATCAGTAGATCTGATGTGCAGTGATGCGGTTCCAAAGCAAGATCTTGGAATATTCATACAAGGTGTTCAGTAACAGCTGTTTGTTATAATTATTTGAAAACTTATTCTAAGGACATTTTGTAAATCATTTCCTATAGATTTCAGAGATATTTATTTAGAGAAATTTGTATATTACTGAACACTTATTTTGATCATCAAGGGATCATCTTTGAGAGGAAGATTAAACTTTAATTCAATCTTCTTTCATCAATTGGTTGAAATTATGTTCGATAGAAGATAGTAGAAGTCTCATATCAGGTTCACTGTCCAGTCTATTTTGGTATTTTGTTTTCGTGGCTGCATAAGTTGAGAATCCTGTTTCAAAAAATATGTTGTTGGGAACGGGAGAACAATATTCATTTTGCCATTTGGCAAGCATTGGATATTCATCACGGATTCTACAGTTAAAATCGTTGAGAGCCGCCTTTTTGAACAGTGACTCCATACTTGTGTCTGATGACATTTCTAAAAGAGATCCATATATTTCATGAACTACTCACCAATGTATACTAGGTAATTATTTTTATATTTCTATATAAAACATGCTATCCCCCAGGTTAAGTTGTAAAACAGCCTCGGCTGAACTTCGCCCTTTCATTGATTTTTGTATTAACTTCTTTATAAACAATGTATGTCAATGAATAAAGCCCATTTATTATTATTATTATTATTATTATTATTATTATTATCTCTGCGGCTTTTACCTGAGGTTTCCAACTCGGTGACAGAGTTCAGTGTCGAAAACTGAACCGAGTTCATCAGCTGCTCCGGCAGCTGCCCTAAAGAGAAATGCTCCAATTCCTGCTCTCTCATGGTCACGGACCATACACAGAAGGGGATCCGAAGTCCTGAAGACTTTACTGGCTGTATCCAGTACCATTCTGTCATGTAGACACTCCAAACTCAAAAGTCCACGACCTCCCTGTTGTCGAAGAAAGTACAACCATGGAACGGACGATTTGGGATGCAAACTCCTATAGAGATGCATAATTTTTCGGGTCTTCATGTCGAGTTGATACAGCTTCTCCCGAGTCAACTTCACTACTCCAAACGAGTAGAGTAAGATCGGAACGACAAGCATATTTGTTGCAGCAACTTTGTTCTTCCCCGACAGTTCCGATGTCATGTTCCGATGACATGACTCATTCCTGACAGAAGCACCCATCTCTTACGAAGGCTCGAAAAAGATGAACACTTCAATCTAGCAGACCACTATTATAATCTTCATTCAGTCATTGTTCACTTTATTTCTGGCGTTGAATCTGGTCATTATTACGCCCTGGTCAAAGATGAAACAGACTGCTTTAAGATTGATGAATGTCGTGTCACTAAGTTGAATTTACTGGAGCCTCTGGAGACACCTTACATTTTGTTTTATGAGATAGATAACATTGGCAGATCAAGATCTTCAGATGATGTGGTGCTGCAAGTTTTTCCGGGTTTTCCTGCAACTGAAAAAGCAAATGCGCCACTGGAATCAATGAAGTCGCCCCGGAGCACCAATTTATTTTTGTTACTGTTTTATAATTTTAAGATTTGTATTTTGGAAGTATTATTCTTTATTTAATTGTAAAAAAATACAGGTTGTTACATTTGAATTAGAGAAGTTGGTACCAACTTTCGGTATAACCGGAAGTGTTGAAAAACGCTAGCATTTTCATTAGAGAAAGCATCTGAAAAACCTATATTCGCAAATTTTCAGGATATGAATCCTATTATTTCCCAAATTGCGGCTAATGGTCATCGCGCTGTACCCTGTATACCTATCATTGTCTTCGAATTCAATTTGCATTTTGAAGATGGATTGATTTGTAAATCAAACAAAGTAAATTTTCAAAAGTAAACATAGTAGGTAGCTCTACGAAAATCTTATTAAAGTGCAAATTTACAGTTTCATTCTGCCGGTGTTTGTGTAAAATAACTCGAAAAATACTTGAAGATAATTATGAACAAACACAGAGCTGTATGTTATACGGTAAAAGCTACCAAATAAAATTCAACTACATCTACATCAAATAAATTTCAGCACTCAA
Organism: Leptinotarsa defecta; assembly: GCA_015342085.1. NCBI lineage: Eukaryota > Metazoa > Arthropoda > Insecta > Coleoptera > Chrysomelidae > Leptinotarsa > Leptinotarsa defecta. Next base: position 1,577 of record WOGO01009661.1, on the reverse strand, counting down.
ATCTAACGAACCGTTACATGAAAGCAAGCAAGGCATGAGCTCTGAAATAAGAGAGATAAAAAAGTAATGTGAAAAATCTGGATAATTTTTTCTGCTGCGGAATAAAGTAATTACCTGGGTTATTCTTCGTTTTTATGCTTGACTGACTCAGGATAAATATTCTTCAGATCGTGGACAATAACTTACTGAACTTGTACCCATAAATTGGTCATCTTGAATAGCAAGTCTAGCAGAGGTCGATTTACACGGGGAAATTTTAAATCGCACACAGCAAAGTTTAGTGACTTCCATGTTTAAAATCCTTTGTTGAAACAAAACTATTGTGTTCATGTAAGTTTTGTTTCATTTGGAACTGGTTTTGCTTCTTTGAGTTATGCTCTGGTATATATTTGCATTATTGTCGAATCTTTTATCAGACTGAATAATAAATGGGTGAACTCAGAAATCAACCCGATATTTGTTGTCGTTAACCTATTTCGTTAAGATTGAAAGTTATTGATTTTATATAATACTCATAATAATATTTGTCGGGGAGTTGTCAGCTCCTGGCGAGACGAATATCGTCAGAAAAGAGGAGGAAAAAGGATAAAATATCGAGATTTTCTCTTCGAACTCCGCAGACTCTAACCGGACCACTCTGTCAAGATAGTTGTTCTGATTATTGAAGCCCTTGGTGGAATGATGCCCTCTCTTCTCTCGAATCCTCAAATTATATCGGCTTGTCGCGCTAAGGCAGAAATCTTAGTTGGACAGATGCAGAAGGCTGTCATTCTTGGCTAACTGCGCTTGCTCAGGACACATGATTCTCGGACCCAATGATCACTTACCACACGGTGTGGGGAGTGATCGTTGGTTGATAATGCTGGCGCGCCCTCCCGAATGTATCGAGGCTTCGGGGGATAGGGACTAACCAGCGCATACTACGGTAAAAATAATAAATAATGAAAGAACTCAAAACGGCTGGAACAATTTTTATAACTTTTGTGTTTTTGAATTTTTCTTCGTTGAGAATAGGGTAAGTATCAATGTATGATATTTTATCAATAAAAATGACAATAATGATAGTAATAATAAGAGAAGTACTCAAGAACGCCTGAATCAATTTTTATGTTTTTTGTGTTTTTGGATTTGTCCTGATCAAGAATAGGATAATAAATATTGAAATATGATAATTCAACAATAAAAATAATAATAGTGATAATGATAGAAGAAATCAAGAACGGCTGGAACAATTTTTATGATTTTTGTGTTTTTGGATTTATCTTTTTCGGGAATGCAGTAATAAGTATTAAAAATGTTATTTTATGGATAATAATAATGAGCGGAGAGGGTCGAAGATAGGAGTCGCAGGATGTAAAGGGAACCTGCTCATCGATAGATGTGTAACGCAGGACTCGATACAATATAAGAGTAACCTCTCTATGGCCTGGATCGATTACCGTAAGGCATTTGATACAATTTCGCATGAGCTCATCTTGCATTTGCTTAGATGCCTTGCGGTACCCGACAACATAGTGAGATGCATTGAACAACTGATACCACTTTGGCGAACTCGCTTCACCATAACATCTGGTCAA
>WOGO01009660.1:0-10117 GCA_015342085.1 Leptinotarsa defecta | reverse complement strand
TATATGTTGAAGGTCAGTCTTTGCTGACTAGTTAAGAACAAAACTTGCAAAATTTCTTTGGGTGATCAGCAGAACGGAAGTGTACTCTTATAACACAAGTTAGTATTATCATCTTTAGGGAAAAGCTACAAAATTTATATGATGGTGATACACTATGCAAATTATTAATATAAAAGAACACAACTTACTGTTAGTGAGGTTGGCCGTGTCGAACAGAGTGTTTTCACACAATTGAAACATGTCAATACAATAAACAAGTCATTAAAATAAAAGAGGTTGACTCCTCACAAGATACAAAGAAGAATATTAAATTGAGTTTACTAAAAATCGTTATTTGTTTAAAATTATGAATTACTGGTAAAAGCCATGTGGTTAAAGAACAAAGAGAGATACACAAAACAATTTGACGCTGTCAGCTGTCAAGTAATTCTGTTTGAAAAGGTGTGCTTGTTTGTAGATGATACAACTATGGAACAAAAGAGAACTTCAATGGAGCATGTGTGATCAGAGGCATCTGCTGTTCTGTAAGTAACTCGATGAGAAAACCCATAAATCAAATAAGTTAATTAATTGACAAACATCCTCATTAGTCTTGAGGAAAACAAGTAAGGAGGTGTTGGTAAATGAAAGTAAAACCCTGCCATTGGGGGTTGGAAGTTTGTTGAAAGAGAAAATTATTTTAAAATTAATGAAGTTATATTAATGAAAAACCAGAATTGTTATTGGTTTGGAATTCATGTGAATTTTTGTCAATGTCTAATAAAAAGGCATATATTTCACTGAGGTGATCAATATCTGATCTTTTATTGAGGCAATTATTTGATTGTAATATAAATGACATTTCCAAAAACAATGTTTTAGATATATTTCTTTCAGTTGATAAAGTTTTTGTTGAATTATAGTCCATGTTATGGTCTTCTTTGGACACATGATTACTGAGAGCACATCTCTCAGGATGTAATCTACTATCACTTTTATGTGAGCTGATTCTGTCTTTGAGTAATCTTGACAATTTAAGCATGGAATAAAATAAATTAATTGAGATTGAAAGTTAATTGGAGTTTTATCTTTAAGTTTGGAAAATGATTTATTGATGGTGAATATGGTTCTAAAAGCTATTTTTACATTTAAATCTTTGAAAATTCTGCATAACTTGGGTGTCATATCACTTATGTGTGGTAAAGAAGAGAAAAGTATAGGAACTGGATGTGGATCAGTCGCATTTATGACATTTTCAGACTCTAAAGGATTTATATCCAACTGGTTGTTATTATTAATTTGAACGTCAATGGTTGACGAACTAAATAAGATCTTCTTAAGTAGAGGATCTGGGTAGGAGTTGTCAATGAATAATTGGAAGAGTATATTTGAATTTTCAATATGTAAAGAACGACCGGAAATCTGCAGAATGCGATTCTTCATTTGTTTGACCAAATTGACTTTCGTTGACTGCTTATGGAATGACCAATAGTTCTTTGCTGCTTTGCTTTGCAATAAATCTTTTGCTGGGAAAATCCTCACTTGTTTACTTTGTAGTAAATGTTCAAAAGGTAGAAAAAACGTATGTGAATTTCTGGAACTCCAGCTAGCGTTTCCTAATATGACTAATAACCAGTCCGTGCAAAGCTTATTGTTAAATCATCTGAAAATGGAGCTTTTAACAGGTGATGATCGACTGTATTACCAAATATGAGCCAAACTAACTGACTGTTATAAGAAAACAAGTATAGTTGAGGCACTAGTCAATCTAATAATAACGTTGATTATCTTCAAACACTTCTCAACCTCTGACGGAAGCACCAAACTCTTATGAAGGTTCGAAATAGATGAACACTGTTATAATCTTTACGCAGTCATTGTTCACTGTGGTTCTGGCGTTGTATCTGGTCATTATTACGCCTTGGTCAAAGACGAAACGGACTGATTTAAGTTTGACGATAGTCGAGTCACTAAGTGTTCTGGGGACGTATTGAATTTATTGGAGCCTCTGGAGAAACTCTACATCTTGTTTTATGAGAGAGAGAGGACATTGGCAGCTCAATATCTTCAGATGATGTGGTGCTGCAGGTTTTTCCGGGTTTTCCTGCAGCTGAAAAAGCAAATGCGCCACTGGAAACAACGAAGTCGCCCCGGAGCGCCAACTGAGTTTTGTTGTTGTTTTCAACAGAACTGATAGGCTTGCGATACCAATCTTTGAGTAGAGTATTATCTGGTGTTCTGATAACCTACGTGTCAAGGGATGGAACCCATTGTTCGTTGTTCTCAGTTTCGATGGTGAACTGTATGTAAGGGTCAAACTGTTAAAGATGTCCACAATCTCAGATAATCCATCTTGAGGAAGGGATATAATGATGTCATTGATATATTTTTTTATAAAGAAAAGACTGAAGGGAAGTACCTGTAAGACCAAATCTAGCAGGTCTTCCATGACATATGCTGCTAAAATGGGGCTAATCTTAGCTCCCATAGGAGTACCAAAATTTACCATTAAATGAAAAATATTTATGTATTATTAAAAAGGAAAGTTAAAAGTTGGAGGAAATCGTCTTTTTGAATGTCACAAAATTGGCTAATACGTCCCCACTTTCTATCTATAGACCTGAGACAAGTGTCCAAATAGACATTACTGAAAAGAGATACGACATCTAAGCTAGCAATTACATAATTGTTAATTAGTTTCATATTGTTGAATGTAGAAAAAACATCAAAAGAATATTTAATAAAGTATTGGTTGTCAAATTCATAAGCTGTAATTTCGTCAATTTGATTTATTTATTTTCAAATAATTTTTTAATTGAATCATTACAATTACCTTGAACTTGTAATGTAAGGATCTTTTCTCACTTGTGAGTAAGAATCACAATTTTCAATAAGGTTTGTAGAAAGGTTTGAATACTGGTCACGGTCAAGTATCACAGTGACATTGCCTTTATCAGACTTTATTAATTACGAGGTTTGGATTATTTTTTAAGAAACGTTTAGTTTTTAAGAAAAGGTTTTGGAAACAACTGCTGTTAACATGTTGTTTGGAAGTTATAAAATTAGTATTAATATTAGTAGATCGTGTTACTAAGGACTTTTTTTCATTATCACTGGTGATAGTGGAGGTGATGTAATCAACATCAGCAAAACGATTTTTTATGGAAAATGTACCATCAACGATGGGTTCAATGCTAAACTTAGGGCCTAAGGCCAAAAAATTAATTGGAAATGTCCTCAGGGATACTGGTGCCTGAAAGATTCTTTATCCATTCTGGTTTTGTAGAAAGTTTTAATTTATTAATTGCAGATAAAAGTTTGTTAAATTTGTTTAAATTCTTTAATCTAAGTTTGTGAAAGATTTTATTAAAGGAGATTTGTTGTCTTCCAGAAAATTCTAAGAAAACGGCATGATTTGATAATTGGATTATCTCATTCTTAAGCAACTCTTAAGTTGTGTTGAATGTGATTAAGAGATTTATGATTATTATTAATTTCAAAATTAAGAAGTTTGGTTCCTAACCTGTCAGTGAAAGTTCCTGTTGTGTTGTTATATTGCACATCTTGTCATAACACTAATTGATCAATGTGTTGGGTGACATGTGTTATGTGTTTTGGTAGAATTCCTACAGTACGACATCTCAGGAAGAAACATCTACGGTTTTTTTCTTTGGCTAGCTTCTTCTTTAGACGGGACCACTGTTTCATATCATTGACTATTTCATTACCATGAGTAGCTCTTAGATCTTCATAGAAACCCATACCTATTGATTTAAGTTGAACGACAGTCAATGGTAAACGACCAGATGGTATGTCTCTCATACCATGGAAATACGGTAAACCTGTGGTATGGGACTTCACTTGCGCTGACATATTCGCGGCTTCCCATCTAGCCGAAAGTTCAAAGTCTGCTGGAGCCACAGCATTGTCTGGTGAAAAATTGAAACAAAAAAATACCAAAATCTTGGTCACAACTATTTGTTCCATTCAGTAGCGATTGAAACTTTTGGTGGTTATGGCCCGGAGTTTCTGTTATTCGTCCATGAACTCAGAAGAAGAATAGGCCAAGCAACGAAAGATCACCATTCTACCTCTTTTTTAATTTTGATAGAAATAATTGGTATTGCTATTCAACGTGGTAACGCTGCTTCGGTCTTCGGAACTATTCCTCCTTCACATAATTTTGATGAGATCATGCATTGCCCTCATTTCAGTATGAAACTAAAATCTCTTCGAAAGAAGCCGAGTATTGTGGATATTCATCAATCTCCTATCAAGGTTAATTCTCAAGTGATTGATCCATCTTCTTCTTTTTCAGTGCGGTCACTGGACCTAGGTCATTTTTGCATCCCATATGAGTTGCAGTCCTCGTGCTTCTGATTCCTTTTCAGTGCAAGAGCTCCATGAAGCAAGAGCCGAATCGATTCCTCTACGAAACCCTTCATCTCTTGGAAGGACCGATTGACGCTTGAAAAAGGGTTCGTATTCATATTCTTGAAACATTTTCTTCCTTACGGATCGATAGAGACACTTGCTACATGAATAGCAAGTATTGTTTATGATGAAGACTTTCAAGAACGAGGTTTTGATGATGAATGAGAAGGAGAATGTTTACTATTTATTCACCAAACTCAAATGCCTGTTCATGCAGCTGCAGTTTCGTATGATTGTATCATCTTTTCCTCCAACCTATTTCCTGGAGTCTTTGAAATCCAATAGATACTCGTTAGGATAGCAAGAGGATTGTTCTGAATTCTTGGGGTTTTTGTTGAATACTCTTCGTGAGCAAAACAATAGCAGAATAAATACTCCTAACCGCTCTGGATTCTGCACATTCTATCTCGTCTTGTATTTGTAAATCATTTGCTGGAAAAATCCTCACTTGTTTACTTTGTAGTAAATGTTCAAAAGGTAGCAAAAACGTATGTGAATTTCTGGAACTTCAGCTAGCGTTTCCTAATATGACTAATAACCGGTCCGTGCAAAGCTTATTGTTAAATCATCTGAAAATGGAACTTTTAACAGGTGATGATCGACTGTATTACCAAATATGAGCCAAACTAACTGACTGTTATAAGAAAACAAATATAGCTGAGGCACTAGTCAATCTAATAATAACGTTGATTATCTTCAAACACTACTCAACCTCTGACGGAAGCACCGAACTCTTACGAAGGTTTGAAATAGATGAACACTATATAATCTTCACGCAGTCATTGTTCACTGTGGTTCTGGCGTTGAATCTGGTTATTATTATGCCTTGGTCAAAGACGAAACGGACTGATTTAAGTTTGACGATAGTTGAGTCACTAAGTGTTCTGGGGACGTATTGAATTTATTGGAGCCTCTGGAGAAACTCTACATCTTGTTTCATGAGAGAGAGAGAGGACATTGGCAGCTCAATATCTTCAGATGATGTGGTGCTGCAGGTTTTTCCGGGTTTTCCTGCAGCTAAAAAAGCAAATGCGCCACTGGAAACAACGAAGTCGTTTCGGAGCGCCAACTGAGTTTTGTTGTTGTTTTATAATTTCATGATTTGCATTTTTAAATATTGAGTTAATTAAATGTTTCGTTCATTATTATATCTATATCACTAATGTGGTGCAATTTTTGTATTGATTCATCGAAGATTTTAACATAACGGAGAAAGAAGAAAAGAAAAAACTATGCCAAAATAAAATCACTAAATTAATTGGAAATTACCATAATATGATTACAATTGAAATATTTTTGAAAACAAGAAATGGCTCATATGATAATGAATATTCAGTCGTTGTAATTAATAAATATTTTTCTGGATTTAGTCCGTGCGTTTTTGAAAGACACTTTCTCAATTACTTTGTTGAGAATATCAATCCCTAGTTTCGTTTGGACCTCGCAAATAACCTTTCTCGTTCCTTTCAGTAGCATTTTCTCAGAAGGAATAATTTGATTGAATAATCTTTAATCTTTATATATATATATATATATATATATATATATCCCTCTAGTTTTTGATTCATTTTCCCTTTCCATATCTGAAACAAAGTTCTACATCTATTTCTTTTAGGTTGATAACCATTTCACTATTCAAAAACGTTATAATTTCTTCTCTTAAATTTTCTTGATTTTTTTCTTCGAGATTTGACACATATATATTATATTTTTTCTCTAGGAGATTTTTTTCTCTGTCAGTGTTTTCATATCATCCTGTTCTTCAACCTTCAGCTCATAATTACTTTTGATATTTCCGATCCCGTTTTTAAGGTGATTAACTTCTTCGTCCATGTCAGAAAACTTTTTGTTAATGGAATTTGTGACGCCGTGGGTATCACATATACTATTTATGAATATTTGATTTTTTTAAAGTTTCTGCACTGAATTATTTACTGCTGATTTTATTTCGTCACCTAATTCCCTTGTTAATACCATTTTAGTTATTTTTGAGATTTGAAAAATACGTAAAGTTTTTGCACCGGAACACTGTAAATGACTCGTTTCCTCGGGAGTGACTTGACATGTGAAAGATGAACTTTAAAAAGATGTTGCCAAAAGGCGACTTTGAGTCTTCATACTGGACACCACTCCATTTGAGGTAGATATTTTTGACATATTAGATAACCATTTGTGGTGAAAGTCACATTGGACAGACTGGACATTGCAGCTCGGCTAGGATAGCTTCTCCGAGAGATTTAGTGTCTTCACTAGATTCACAATCTGTGGTGTGATTTGAATGTGGTTTTTAACATCCTACACAAGATGTTCCATTTCACATTTATGAAACATAATACACCTCAACCGTTAACACCGCAAGATGGTCGGGTGGAGTGAGACCGGGCAACTTTAGTAGGGACCTGCTCTTCCTTTGCAGGATTTGGCGGAGTGCCAAAAGGAACCTGGACAAACGTAAAGTATGATTAAGCACTTCAAAATATATCCAACCAAAAATCTGCTCTAATTTATAATCAGCCACTGGTCTGCTCCGATTTAATTTCTATTGATCCTAGACATTCCTTATTCCAATAAAAATTCCTCCAACTCCAATAATTGATGGTAACCGCAGATCCCTGAAGACTCCTGTGCTATGATTTCTGTCTATTGAGTTCTAAAAAAAACTAGAGACTAAAATTCTTTCAATAAGTATCAACTGCAGCTTCAAACTTTCGAGAAATCTTCGGATTTTCAAGTTGACTGCTACTCGTTCGATGTTCGAAATTCAACTAACTAACGTGGCTCGGAAATTCGTATATTTATACAAAATAATTTAACTCTCTTCCGCTCCACTTTCAGCCAATCGGCGATCGCAAAAGTCGTGCGATTTTGCCTGACCTAGATTCGAATGTTCACACAACGAAAAAAACCCATTTCGTATGCATTTGCTAGCATTTATGGCCAATTTTTATATAGGCGCTTGGCTTTGAAGTAGGAATATCGCTCTAATACTTTCCATTAACGTCTATATGCCGCTGTTCCTGCCTCATTTTTACTATGTATCGTTTCGCTTCCTCAATTTGCGTTCTTCGATAAATGAAATCAGTCTTCGGCCTCTCTCGGAAATCTTCGGAAAATCGCGACAATTCTAAATTCTCGTTTTTCCTCGATTTCTTCTAGAACTCGGCGTCCTAACAAAAAGTGTTATGCCGCGTCTCGATATTCCCATTCCTTCTTGCAGAAAAATGCGTTTGAAAAATGTAATATTTTTTAAAACTCAGATGCTAATAAAAATTGAACCACGAGCACTAGAACCGTGATCGAGGTGTCAAACGATAGCTACTAAGAATCTCTATCGATAATTCTTTGAAGAAAGTACGATTTTCCTATCTAGATAGCTGAAAAAGCCATTTTCCATAAAATCAACTTTTTCCCTATTTAAAAATTTTGCGAAGGCTACTAATCTTGTAAAAGATTTTTCTATCACTTAGGAAACGGCATTTCACATCTTGCACTGCAAGATGTGAGATGCGAGCTCCAGTGCAAGGGCGGTCCTTGCACTGGAGCTCGCGAAATTCAAAACTAGTTTTGTTTCGTGACATGACTATGGTACGAACGGAATCTTCTACTTTCTGCTAGACGTAATCGCACTCGAACCCCTTGAAGTTTTTTGCCACCCAATTCGTGAACTGCGTTTTTGGTATCTCTGGTTTTGTCAAAATCCACGAAGGCTAATTTTTTCTTGATGAGAATTTCGTTTATTATGCCATACCTTTTGAAAAGGCTTTCTAGGTCCCGTTTCATCGTATCACGGTAAATACCACCAACATACACTCTGAATCCTCCAGTTACTTCAATATCAATTACTTCTATAGAAGACTTCTGAACTTGAAGTTCAGAAGTCCTATCCATCTACTGGTTGGATGGATTGGACTTCCTATCCTATCCATCTAACCAGATGGATAGGACCATCTATCTTTTTCAGAGGTTCTATCCTCTACTGAATTGCGTACTTTTTTGTTTCCATTTTCTAATATACATCCAAGTATTAGAATTTGGCGACAACAAGTTGGGGGTTAAGTGTCTGTTCTTTCAAGTTATTCCAGTTGAATCTTTCACTCCCCTAGTACTACGATGATAGTCAAACTTTGATACTCCGATGGAACAATCTACAATATAATATAATAACTCTTCATCTCACACAAAACTGTAACATCACTATGTATTCTTAGATTTTTAAATCTAAGCATCGGATTTCAACACAAATTTTCCCAATAGATAGAGTGATTCAAGAGGAAGGTTTGTATGTATGTAGCACAAAAATACTGATAATTTTAAAGGCTTCTAATGTGATGTAAATAAACACATTTTTCCGCCCACATTGCAAACGCTAGCTATGAGATAGATAAAACAATATTCTATAGTATTGTAAATCTTAAAAAGGTCTACAAAAAATCCACGATAGTGTATGTCTATCTCTTGGGGATGATCCACAATAACCGTTTTCATCCTCGGGAAATAATGGCTTATTTACGAAGCGATAATAAGCACATCTACACGGGAACACTGGTTCAAGAGGAAGTTTAAAGGAGATACTCACTCAATAATAATCGCCTTTATTGAAGAAAAATTGAATATACAAACCACAATATGATAATGTAACACTCTTATTTGATCAACAGAAGGCGAGATTCAACCACTTGCTACTTTTACATAAAATCTTCTGATAATCAGTCATTAATAAAAGTACAAGAAAGCTGACAGTTAAAAAAATAACCTAGAAAACACAAATTACAAAAGAAGAGGAAACAATGTAAATTGACCTCATGAGCATGATGATAGGGTGCAGAATAGTAAGATGCAGTTATGATCAATATTCACACTAGCAAACTGATATGTTTTCTCATATATTTCATGAAGGCGCCTCAACTCATTTTCTTGACATGTGTTGGGATATAATTGAATAGTTTAACGGCGATATAAGTGAAGCCCATTTGAAACATAGCTGTCGTGTGATATGACATGCATAAATTATCTTTGTACCTGATATCAACATCATGCGTTCCAGATCTTGAATGCAAGTTATCTTTATTTCCATTAACGTTATAGTCTATTCCCAGAAAGCCAAAATGTGTGTCTGATACATATCCGAGATATATTATTTTTTGATCGAAACATTTCGTCTTTTGACTCCGACACATTTTTTAAATGTAGCAGAAACCACAAATGACCTAGGCAAGGTATATTTCAATTGAAATGTGTCAAAAATATGTTTTAGAAACATGGCATATACCTTGAATGATGAGCTATGAAATTTTTCCTTTGGAACGTTTCAATTTAAATAACAGAAACCACTACTGAAATATAATGGTCAAAGTTCTTGCGTTTAAAAATTACTTCATCTTTTAAGAGAATTATAGTTTAAAAATAAATATTGAAAAAATAAAATTTAAGTACTTAAATTATGGAAGTGATGACTGATATTTCTAGTTTTTTATTTTACCAAATAATTGAATCTCAAGATACAGTAAAATTACAAAAATCAGTTATCAAATATTGTTTTTGGGAACACATTTTATAGCATATATTCACAGAATTAGTGAAATAGTAAAGTTATAAATCAATATTATGTTCACTTTTTATATGAAAATAGTTAGATATTTGTTTTGAGGTATGCTGCTTAGTTGCAAATGAATATATTTGAAGTAAGATGTAACAGCCTAGAAAC
>WOGO01009659.1:0-10117 GCA_015342085.1 Leptinotarsa defecta | reverse complement strand
GATCTTAAGATAAAGCTCATTTTTCTATAACATTCAGATACTAAGTATTCAATGTGCCCAGAGAAACTGAACACACCAGTAAAAGTGGTCCCGAGATCTTTCATCTCATTTATTCTCTGTAAATTGGTATGATTAATGAAATAGTCCTTGCGTTTTCGCTTTCAATTCTTCTAAACAGCTTGAGATCATCGGCATATAGGAGAAATTGAGAATACCCGATATACCGAGAAATGTCATTAACAAATAACACGAAAAGGAGAGGTCCCAAAATCGAGCCCTGCGGAACTCCCGAAGTAGCGGTGAATATGAAGGAAGATACGTTGTTAAACTGTACGAACTGTATTCTGCTGGATAGGTAGTACTGAAAGAAATCAAGTGTGTTGTTTGTGAAACCAAATGCTTTTAATTTCAGAATCAAAACCTCGTGGTTAACTCTGTCGAATGCCTTGGTCAGGTCAGTGTATATAACATCTATTTAATAGCCATTTTTTATTCCATCCATTACAAAGTTACAAAATGCGCATAAATTGGTAATGGTAGATTTATTACGAAGAAAGCCATGCTGTTTTAATAGCATTTACAAAAAAAATCGAATTATCGTACAAACATTTCAGAATTAATGAGGACCTTCCTGTATCTGAGGTTTATTTCAAAATATTCATCAAACACAAGTTCTTGTATTCAATTTCTTTTCAATAAAAATGGTAAGAAGAAGAAGTGGAACTATTTCAACCTAAGTACCAGGAACAAAGTCGTTGTTTTTTTTTGTTGGTTCCTTTACGTCTACAATAACTTTCAGTTTACGAGAAAAATTTCAAGATAAATTGATTCCATTCAGTCTCCAAATCTATGGTTTCAAGTCTGTTATACTAACGATACGCCTCTGCTCCGTACGGGTGCAATGCTGATACTAAATATGAATTCACCCACCGGAAATTTGAGGGCATAGACAAACAGTGATAAAAAGGTAATATTATTTCAGAACTTATTAGATATTTCGCTGCACATATTCTCAATTTAAACGCAAATAAGTCTCAATTAATTATTTTCGGTCCATGAAGAAAACGATTTGAAATAGCATAGTCGATAAATACAAAATTAGGAGAAAATAAATTATTTGTTATTTCAGAAAATAAAGAATCTTCTGGGCCTTTGGCTTGACTCAAAACTCCGATTTCATAAACATATAAACAATTTGTGTAAGAGCTCTTATAATATTTTGCGTCAATTACGTCAAAGTAGAAATATAATGCCATCCAGATTGAAACTAACACTATGCGACTCTCTTATTATGTCAAAAATATCATACCCAGTGAATTCAGGCACCATTCCATTTTCAATTTCAAGTAAGAAATCAAAAGTTTATTTGAAATCAACTTGAGATTTTCTTAAACTGGAGAAATATTTTTTTTTGTCTGTTTCCCTACTGGTTATTGATTTACTTATAATATTACTCTCAGCAGAATGTTCTTTTTACCCTATAAATCAATCATTTTCGTTCACTCTGATGTATTATATAGCAATATTCTTCAGAGCTTGTAATTTGTAATCATATACTTATTATTTTATTTTTTCTCTTTTCAAATAGGTACTTTTTATTTTTTTCACTTTAAATTAATAGGTTAAGTTGTAAAATAACGTAAGTTGTACTCCGCTCTTCATCGGCAATCTTATAACTTGTGTACGATGAATAAATACCATTTATTATTATTATTATTATTATTATTATGAAACGAACTTACATACATTTCAGCTTCCGAAAATATAGCGGTACGGAGAAACAGATATGAAAAGGTAATAAAGGTAACTTTCATCTGTAAACACGCCCCTTTTACCACCACGGGGGGCGCCCCAGTTGGAATATTCGAAAATCATTTCTTAGTGCGCATCTAAGACCCAAGCATCACATATATACCAAAATTTAGCTTCCTAGGACTCACCAGTCCGGAGAAACAGAGATGAATGAGTGAGAATTGAGTGAGTGACAATCACATTTATAAGTATAGAAGATATATATTTTTAGACTATAGAAGTCGAGGTTTCATAACAGTTTTTTTATTTTCCAAAGTCGTGAACTGTTTTTTTCCTTGAAGTACATACAGTATTTCTTTGAAATAGAGTATTTCACAGAAATACATACAGTATTTATAGAAACATTACATATTCGATTTCATATAGAAAACATAAAATAACAGCTAATTCAATAACAAAATCAAATTTCCATGAGAGAACTAGGCCATTGGTAGCCTTGAATTATTCCTCTAGGTTGGTAACACTTAGTTAACGTTAATTTTCAAGAAAAAAGAAATTGAGTGAAGTGAGTTTCTAAACAAAAAATTAAGAAAATAAAATTTGTAAGACAGTGGTGCGACCCGCCCTCTGTTGAAGAAGGAAAACGAAAATAAACTTATAAATGACTAAGTAAAACAGCAAGCAATTAAGCATTGCAAAGAAAGGTCATGATATCACAGTCATAAAGGAAGGAGATTTGATTCTCTAAAATGGGTATGCTAAAATCTAACAACTTACTTTCAGTGATGAAGTTGGAGGAAGCAGGTTAGGAAGTACTATTCAAATATAAAAAAGTTTTCATACGAAAAAGGAACATCAATTCGATAAGAAAGCGAAGTGAAAATTTGTATTTCATGGAATTTGAATTAGATTCTTGAGATGTGCATTTTACCGATGCAGACAACCGTATGTTAATACAAAGAAAAATAGGACGCTCAAGTTAATATCTGAACCCAATCTATGCTCAAAGGGCAAGCAGACACGTTTACTTTTCAGTGCCTTACCACAAGAAACGAAAACCAAAAAGATTATCAGAAGTAATTTCAACATATGTATGTGGTCCAATTATTCCTTCAACCCATGATGGAAAGAAATATTTTGTAATGTTCATTGATCACTTCTCACATTGTTGTGTTTGCTACTTGATATCTGAGAGTGAAGTTCTAAAAATTCCAAGAATATGTCAGATCAGTAGAAATCAAATTCAACACCACAATTGAGCAAATTAGGTGTGATAATTGCGGAGAATACTAATCTCAGGAGTTTCAAGAACTCTGGTATAAAAGACCAGTACAGGGTGCCAAGGAATCCAGAACACAATGGGAGTGGGTGGCAGAAAGGTTAAACGGAACCATTATGTAAAAAGCAATATGTTTATACTAGAAATCAGACTTAGGAAAAAATCTGGGGTGAATCCGTACTTGTAGCCAAAAGCACGTAAGTAGAGCCTAAACCAAAGCATTATCAGAAAAAAAACATTCTCTGGAAATTTGGTTTGGTATCAGGGCGAATCTGGGCCAAATTAAATTGTTTGGTTGTTTCACAAACAATTCAACTCTAAGGTAAGATAGGAAATCAAAACTGGACAGTAGAAGTGAAAAACTGATATAATTGGATTAACAGATAAAGTTACAACTCTGGAATCCAGGTGTTACAAAGGTAGTTCATGCAAGAAATGTAATCTGCAATGAGCACATGAACAACAAAGAAAAATCGGTAAAAGTTTTGACTGACTAAGAAAACGAAATGAAAACCTTAGTACTGAGTGAATAAACGAAAATATAAATTAAAAGGAAAGGAATCCAGAACAAATACGTGAGAGAAATACAAGAAAAAGTACAACAATAAGGAAAAGACCTACATATTTGAATAATAGAAGTAGACAGTGATACAGACAGGATTTCAATGAGGCAGTGAAGGATAAAGAATGGAAGAAGGTCATGAAAGAAGAGCTGGGTTACTGGAAATGAACAAAACTTGGGTCCTAGCGGAGGCACCAAAACATGTGATTCAAAATGGGTGTTTCGAAAAAAGGAAATGAATTGTGAAATAATAAAAAAGACCAGATTAGTAGCTCGCGGGTTTCATCAAAGTGCATTAAATGGAGATGCACCAGTGGTTCGCATGGTCACATATCGAGATATTTTGTCATTGTATCTACAATATGATCTATTTGTCCTACAATTAGACGAAAAATCAGCATTTCTGTATGGAATTTATATGTATCAACCAAATTTGGTATGTTAACTCAATACATCTTTGTATGGGTTGCAACAAGCACCAAATATCCCAAAAATGTTTCAAGATATTTGAAAAGAAGTTTGTTGAATCCGATTTTTCAAATGACCCAACTGAGAGAAAAAGCATATCTGGATATGTAATTAATTTGAATGCTGATGTCATATACTGGAAATGTAAGAGTCAAAATATTGTTGCACTTTCAAGTACAAAATCGGAGTATACAGGCTGATTCTCTGCCCAACTAAAATATTCTTGACAGTGCGGTGTTGCCACTTCCAGCAACTTTTGATTTTTCAAATGAAACACCCTGTATGTAATATTTTTTTTTAATCTACAACAATTATCCGACAACTTTTCTTGATATTTCCCTATACCTATCTGTTACCGTTTTCGAAATATGAATTGATTTCATTTATTTTCTTCGGAAATCATGACCTCTGAAAATACTGATATCTTTGAGTTAAGTAATACTATGGTACCGAAATTTATTTTGGAGTTAGGTGATACTTGGAGGCTTCCCACACTTCAGCGTAATCTCCGTTACTTCAATACAGAGTGGTAAAAAATACAAGTTTTTCATTTGCTTGAAAAGGTGACTGAAAGTTGATTATTTCAAATGGAACACCCTGTGGGTTATTACAAATTCAGAAAGCTTTTGAAATTTTGTTTCTTTCTATGTATATAATGCGCATACCCAACTAGTCAAGTTTCGGACTTAAGAGCCTTTATTTGTGAAAATATCCCTTCAGAATGGTATTCCCTTTCAAAACGAAGGAACAAAACTATTCAGACGAAGTTCTTATGAATTTGTTTTCATTATTTTTGGACGATGTGATAAAATTATCAGAATGACATGTAGAAAGTTCAACGAAAGGTATCCGAATCTACTGCAAATGAACCTCAAGAAATTTATACGAATTCAGAAGAATTTCAATACATTTGGATCAACTTTGAAAGGCAGATTATCGACGAAGTTCTCTACAGTATTCTCCTAAATATTCAGATAGCTTCTGGATGTTAATGATTCCTCGTATATCACGTACCTCAATTAGTTGTCCATTTACATACAGAAAACCTAATGCTTTCTGCATGTTGATGGACAACTGAATTTTTCTTCAAACCCGGCTTCTTTTGTGACGTGAGGATTTTTACTAAACCAATAATGACAACTTTTAATTGAATAGAACCGGCAGATACTAATATGAAAATCCATATTAATACTAATTAATAGAGTTTATTGTATGATTTTCACTATAAAGGGTTTTACACAAACCGCGACACGTGTTTCGCTATACAATAGCTTTCTCAAGCGAAAACTAGTTAGTTTACACTTGTTCCATCGTTTTGAAAGTATTTGAAACTTCTGAAGTGACGAAAATGGCAATATCATTAGGAAAATGTCACGAAACTGTCAAACAGTAATCATGACCTGCTTACAAAATATCGAATGGGAATACCATTTATGAAGAGGGACATACTCACAAATTAATACTATGTCCGAAAGTTCACTAGTTAGGTATGCGCATGATATACATACATGATAATTTGTACAACTTTCTGAATTTGTGATAATACACAAAGTGTTTCATTTTGAAATAATAAACCTTCAGCCACTTCTTCAAGCACACGAAAAAACTGTATTTTTCACCACCCTGAAATTACGCTGAAGTGTGGGAGGCCTCTGAGTATCACCCAACTCCTAACCAATTTTTGGTACCATGGTATTCCTTAACTCAAAGATATCAGTAATTTTAGAGGTCATGATTTTCGAAGAAAAAAATTGAAATTAATTCATATTTTGAAAACGGTAACTTATAGGTATAGGGAAATACCAAGAAAAGTTATATACAGGGTGTTCCATTTGAAAAATCAAAGTTGCTTCTACTTTCTAATAAAAGTGGCAACGCCGCATTGTCGAAAATATTTTAGTTCGGTAGAGAATGTCGGAATATGTTCTCCATTGAATTTTTGAAGTGATGTGGTGTCTGGTTCACCAGAAACGTCCAATGGGCCATCCACCATGAATCAGCCTATACAGTGTGTAAAAGCCAAATGGAATTATTTTGGTTACGGTACATATTTTAACAAAACCCCGAAACACGTCAAATTTAAATTATAATTTGACACACTTCAACGTAAAAATGAATACTACCCCTACCTTCATCCCACGTCGAATGACAGATACAACCCTCAGTTTTTTGAATGGGAAGTATAGGCTTGTGATATATCGTTTGAAAGGTATCTTCATTCTCTATTCAAAAATGTTATACCTTTCAAGCAACAACAATAGATTAAAATCATGTGGTTACCGAAATTCAATAAAATACTCTAAACTTATTGCAATATACTCAAAATTTATTTCATTTTGAGCAATGTTCTTTTTAGAAGGAATCCTTTAAAAACCTGTAAACAATTTCCGTAGCAACGTTAGTTTAAAACGCCTTGTCAACTTGTTTTGTATGTTACATTAGTTGTCAGTATTTAAATTCAATTTTTAAGTTCGTTAACTTCAAGTCTGACAAATGGTTAGATTAACGCAAATGCATAAAATAACAGTTTTACAAATGATTGGTTACGGGGATAAAACACAACAGGGAGTATCTCGCCTATTCCATGAGAAATTTCCTAATTTACCACCCATATTTCAAGGAACAATAAGCAAAATAGAGAAGCAGTTTCGCGAGCTTGGTCATGTGGGGTAGATAAAAAAGCAGCTGTCAATGCAATGAGTCATCACATAAATTAGATGTGATGCTTTAGTTTGAGGAAACCCCACAGAAAGGCATTCACTACATTCAATGTTAGCCATACATCGATAGTAAAAATATTAAAAGAAAATAAAATGCATCCTTATAAAATGACACCTACTCAGGAGCTCACGTGAGACGATTTTGATAGAAGAACTTATTTTTGTGAGTTGGATAATAATATCATCCAATTAGAAGACATAATGTTTTCTGATGAGTGTATGTATGTTATTCTTTGTCTCTTAACGGTCATGCTAATCGGCTAAATTGCCACTACTGGTCAACGGAAAATCCTCACTGGATGAGAGAAAAACACACGCAATCCTCAAAAGGTTAATGTTTGGGCAGGGATTGTAGGAAACCATATCATTGGTCCTTTTGCATTGAGGGCAACTTGAATGGCGATAATTATTTGGCACTATCGTGCGTGAAAGTGCAGGTCTGAATCAAAGTCTGTCATCGGACTACGTATGGCCAAACGGATTTGGAAGTCGTGAGAAACCAGAATCCTATTTAGAAAAACTACATGAAAAAGTCGTTGAAGATAAATCTGGCGAGTCAACTTCCTGGATACATGAGGCTCACTCGAAGCAGTCTGTTCACTCGAGAGCCTCAAGGGATACCGGATTATTTCGACGAAGTAGTTTGGATTTGAAAAAGAAAAGAATAGCTCTAAAAATAGAGAGACAAAGACGGAAGCTACAAAGAAAATCCAGAGAGCTAGACAAGGAAGAAAAGAACTGTAGAGAGTTGAAGAATAAGGAAATAGCTGATAAGTTTACACCATCTTCAACTCGAAGAAGATTTGCATGAAGCTGAGATAGATGCCCAAGAAGAGGACAGCAGTTACGTTCAATCAGAAGCAAGGAGCGAAAATATCAGGAAAGAATTAGTTGAAGAACAAGAACAAATCAACAGAGTATCTCAATGGGTAGATTACACATCTGAACAACTTCATTATGATAGACAAGAAAATCTGTCACGTATTCCTGAAAAAACTAAAAAACCCACTGAAAACATACTCAAGGTCGAAGGACAATTTCTCGAAGATAAACTAGGAAATATCACATCACAAGATATACAACAACTTTGTGGAACTGTTGCAAACGTTCTCAGAACGTTTTCTCTCCCAGCTTCAACAACTCAAAACCCAACGTCACATGAAGTAATGCATCCGGATAAATTTTGCATGCGAAAAATATTACAGAAGGATTTTCCACAGTTTGATGGCAGTCCCCAAAATTGGCCCCTGTTCCATAAGTCTTTCAAGAATCTTCGCAAGTTTTGTGATTACAGAAATGAAGAGATCATGCTGAAGCTGCAGAGATTTCTAAAAGGGGAAGCAAAGACAACAGTTGCAGGAATGATGTTAACTGCCGATAACGTAGACCTTGTGATTGAAACTTCAGAGAAACGGTTCGGAAGACCTGAATACATCATAGATACTTTGATGAACAGAATCAGTACCCTTCCTTCCATAAGAGCAAATACTTTTGAAAAGCTGATTCATTATTCTGCAGAGGTAAGCAACATTGTTTCGATCATGAAGAGTCTAGGAAGTAAACGTTATCTCGAAAATCCTCAATTTATTCGAGAATTACTGACGAAAATTCCGGATTCAATGAAATTATCCTGGGGTGAAAAGGTGGGAATGAAAAAGGGTGATATCAATTTAGAAGATTTCTCTTTGTGGTTGAACGAGGAAGCAAACTTTGCGTGTAATGTTAGTACCCCACGCAATGGAACATTCTCACAGAAATTCACAAATCAAATGAAAAGAAATGAAAGAGTATGCAATACTTACACCCAAAACACTCACAAGAAGTGTGATTATTGTGACAAAATACATCAAGAAAGTATTTGTCCACAGATGAATTATGATGACCTGAAAAATTTGAGAAGGAATATTGCAAGAAAATTATGGTATATGAAGAGAAAGGATATATAAAGAAAGTGAGCTTAGAGGAAGAGAAAATTGATAATCCTCATCTTTGGTATCTTCCTCATTTTCGTTGGGAAAATCCCAACAAGTCGAATAAAATCAGGCTAGTCTTTGATGTCGCAGCAAAATCAAGAGGTATGAGCTTGAATGATGCTCTACTCTCTAGTTCAGATTTGTTGCAGTCATTGGTTGTGATTTTATGGAAATTTCGACAAAGGCGATTCGGTTTTTGTGGAGATATTCGAGAGATGTTCCATAGAGTAGGAATACAAGAACGAGATAGATGTGCTCAACGATTCCTTTGCCGAAATTTGGAAAGCGCCAGACCTCCTGATATTTACGAAATGTTGGTCATGACTTTTGGAGCAACCTGTTCGCCCGTATGTGCTCAATTCGTAAAAATTTTGAATGCTGAGGAATTTTCTACGAATCCAGACATCCGAAAAGCTATTATCAAAAAATTCTATGTAGATGACTACTTGGATTCAAAAGACACCTAAGAAGAAGCACTAGAAACGATAATAGAAGTATGCAAAGTTCAGAAGGTTGCGGGATTCGAAGTAGTCAACTAGATGACGAACTCCCAACTGATTCGAGATAAGCTATCTGATAATATGTTACTGACGTCTACAAAAAATATTAGGCTTATGGTGGGATCCCGGAAACGATGAATTTTCCTAATGGTTTTGCGAGGTTTGATCTCTATTTTCACGGTGAGAGGCAAAATACTGATGCAAGATATTTGGCGAGTAAGAATCGATTGGGATGATTTGTTACCTGAAAATCTTCTCATTGCTTGGAAGGATTGGATGAGTGACATGGAGAAAATTGTACAGATCAAAATTCCAAGATGCTACAGTCCATTGATTCCATCAGCATTACGAATCAAAATTCACATATTTTGTGAAAGCATTCTCAGCAGCTAGCTTTCTTTGCGATATTGGAGAAGACAGAACTGATGTTTGTCTTATCTCAGCGAAAACGAGAGTTTCTCCTCTGAAACCTTTTTCCATCCCTAGGCATGAACTCCAGGCGGCAGTGATGGCCAGTCGGCTGGCTCATGTAATAGGGAATGACCTCGAGTTCCCCATAGATGAAATGTTTTATTGGTCCGACTTATCATGTGTCTTTAATTGGATACGAAGATACGGAAGGAAGTACAAATCATTCGTATCACATCAAATCGGTTAAATTCAAGAATTGACAACTTATAGCACAATGGCGATGGGTTCCAACTGAACTTAATATCGCGG
Source organism: Leptinotarsa defecta (assembly GCA_015342085.1). Taxonomy (NCBI): domain Eukaryota; kingdom Metazoa; phylum Arthropoda; class Insecta; order Coleoptera; family Chrysomelidae; genus Leptinotarsa; species Leptinotarsa defecta. The sequence continues at coordinate 143 of WOGO01009659.1, read as the reverse complement.
ATAAGCCTACACGCAGAAAAAAAATAAGGCGAAGTAAATGGACTATTGTCTGCAAACCCATAGCACTCAATGACATGGTCATCCTGGTCGACGATCAAGCACCACGCTATAAGTGGAAATTAGGTAAAATAACGGCTGTTCAT
>WOGO01009658.1:0-10117 GCA_015342085.1 Leptinotarsa defecta | reverse complement strand
AAATAAAATACAAGCAACAACCAAAAAATCAAAAAGAAAATTAAACTATTAACACGAGATGAAACTTAAAAAGATTCCAAACCATGTTACTTCACGACGTTTCGATTGTTAGTATCCACCATAGTCTTCGGGGTATAACGTGACTTTCCTCCAAGATCTGACTATTTATAGGTCATTCGAGTGCTTTCACCTATCCCCTCTTCCCTCTCTCCGCTTCATCGGTTTATAGCGGAATCTGACCGTTTGGCGGGAGTTAGTCGTGTTCCGCTCAATTAGAGGTTTCTATATGTTGTGTATCTCCACGCTAGCTTAGCTAAACGCATTGTTGGGCAGCATATATGCGGCTTCTTTGAATTTTCTCCTAAATCAGTGTTCTTCCTTGTGGATGATTTCAGCTTGAGCCTACTTGATGTTATCTGATCTGCTATTCCCCATTTGCTGGTTTCTTCTCGCTGTGTGTATTTCTTATGCTCGGCTATGCGAACTTTCAATGGCCTCTTAGTTTCACCGATATATGATTCTCCGCACTCGCACGGTATGCGGTAAATGCAATTCTTGGAATTGCAGTCCGCGATTGGTGGCCTGGTTTTTGTGAGGCTGCTACGGATAGTTCCCAGATCTGAAGCAGAACTCATCAAAGTGATGGTGGAACAGGCTTTAGCTAGAAGACAGCAAGAGCTTCACAAAGAAGAGAAACCGCCACAACCAGTACTTGTACTTCCCTACATCAGAGGATTGTCTGAAAAGATAAGTAGGATTGGGTCCAAGTATAACATCAGAACCTGCTTCAGATCTGGAAACACTATCCGTACCAGTCTCACAAAAACAACGCCACCAAACGCGGACTGCGATTCCAAGAACAGCATTTACCGGACACCCTACGAGTGCGGAGAATCATATAACGGTAAAACTAAGGGGCCACTGAATCAGGAATGGGAGAGCACGTCTGGAATCATTAACATAACATCAAGTGGGCTCAAGTTGAAATCATCCACAAGGAAGAACCCTGGTTCAGGAGAAAATTCAAGGAGGCCCCATATATGTTGTCCAACAACGCATTTAGCCAAGCCAGCGTAGAGATACGCAACATATGGAAGCCTCTAATCAAGCGGAACACGACCAATTCCCGCCAAACGGTCAGCTTCCGCTGAAAACCAATGAAGCGGAGAGAGGGAAGAGGGAATAGGTGAAAGCAGTCGAATGACCTATAAATAGTCAGATCTCAGAGGAATAAGTCCTGTTATCACCCGAAGACGATTGTGGATACTAACAATCGAAACGTCGTGTAGTAACTTGGTTTGGAATCTTTTAATTTCAAATTTTCACTCACTGTTAATAATTTTTTAATTTTTATCTCGTGGTAATATTTTTTTAAATTTTTTTGTTGTTGCTTGTATTTTATTTCATTGTAATTTCAGTTTGTTTGCTTAATATAATTGTTATTTTTCAGCTAATCTCTTTTTCAATCTTTTACAGATTCTTTCAGGTATTTCAAGTCAATTCATTTCATATTAGACAATGGAAGTCCTAACGAAATGCACCAAGAAACATTGTTAACTACCTTCAAACAAATGAAAAAAGTTATCGATCAGACTGAGCGAGCTATTAAAATTCTTTTTATAAAAACAGGCTGCTCATATTCTATTTCGAAGACCAGGAAAAACTAGTGTTGCTCAACACGAATTGAAGAACGGCTTTGAATGTATAAAACTATCTGAAGTCGTTAAGATTCTTGCATGTCACTAGATCACATCTTCATATGAATCGCTCTGTTGAAATTAGCAGGACCGTTTACGAGAAAATATCTTGCTAATCTCTACCCGGATAGAGATCAGTTTTAGACTGACAAATCAGTCTACTTCTTCTCCTGAATATGCCAACTTGGTTGGTGAAGCGCGCGTCGAGAAGAGTGTTGTAGTTCTGATGTTAGAGAACATCAAGAAACGTTGACTCTGCTGAAAAAAGTCTCACAAATAATATCACGAATTCTTTCCAATGTATAAGCAGAGAGAAAGCGAACTGAAACTGTATTTAATGTCTAGCCAGATATGAGAAAAAAATAGTATATAGGTTCTGGCGATTTTATGTTAGACTAGCAGAATCCAAAAAAAATCAAAAGAAGGAGGAAATAGTCTGAAATTATGTCTTGGAATTTACTTTCAACTCCTTTTGACACTCAGCGGCGACTCTTAATATCATTAGTAACTACCTAGTTGAAATATTAGTTCTGAAAACAAAATTGTTGACTCAAGAGCATTTTATTAGTACTCATTGTTATTCGTTTATACATTTTATCATTTTTGTTAGAGCATCATTATTTTTTCTATCACATCTCAGTTGTAGTTTTCGAGTCTGAACCGTAGGCCATTGAACTTACCGGCTGGGAGTGGTAAGTTTTCCGGAGATTCCGGACGTCTGTAGAGTTCCGGTGAGAGGTTCCTCCGGACGGTGTTCAATTGTCGGTAGGTTCCGTACATGTGGGATGGAACACCTGTAACAAAAGCCAATTGACTACGATATTCAACTTGTGTTACAATTATCAGTACCACTAATGGAATCAAAGAAAAAATGATATGAATATGATATTAACAAAATGCGATATGTTGAATGAATCAATGAATATGTCAGGAATAGAAACTTTCAGGGAAGGAGAGGTTTCGGCTTTCTACTTCTCTATCTTCATACAAAATCAATAACTAATATTTCCTAAGAATATACTTAACTTAAAAGAATCTATTGTAAACGTACACTTCAAGAAACATTTCCGAGCGTTGTGTTACTATTTATGTCAGTACTGTCAGATGGCACTTCTGCAGAAGGATAGTAAAAAATAGGCTTTTTCAAGACTACAAAATAATTTTGAAGATAACTCTATAGAAGTGTCAATAACTATTGATAAAACAACTTTCGAATATAAAATAAACAGAGTTAGACTTTAATAGTATAGAGGCCGTTTTTCTTAGCTGATCCCACAGTTGTTATCTCAGAAACGGTCAAACTTACAAGATCTGGTAAATTGGACACAATTTTATATTTCGAAGAACTGAAATAATATTTCTTGAGACCGAGGAAATCAATGATTATTTTTCGAATATTCATCAAAAATTGTCGAATTTCATTTTTGACTCCTCCATTCATTTCAAATTGTATACAAAAGACAATGAAACGTTCAATGCTGTTTCATAGTTGTAATAATTTTACATTAATCAATTTGCAATGCGACATTCCGTTCATTATATTGTAATATATAGGTGAATTTCCTATTAGGTGGTAAAAAAATCTACAAATTCAATGAAAGAAAGTCGCATTGCAAATTGATCTAAACCAGATCATAACAAATATGAAACAGTATTAAAAGAAGATCCTCTGCTTTATTTCATATCATTTAAAATGGAGGCGGTCGTGCCAAAAAATGAAACTCAACAATTATGTTTTTTTGTAAAAAACTCCCCAAAATAGGAAAGTTTTGTTAATCGACCTAACGGTAGAACCTGCCTACCGTTTTCGATATAGCAATATTGGGATTAGCTCTGAAACGGCCTGTATATACACTCGGTATAGTTCCAAATAGTCTTTTCGAACTCAAATTAGTGTCTCAACTGAAAAAAAAAGGAAATTCTACAGAATTGTCATAACCTGAGAGGATCAAAAACGTATTTGAAGCAGGCAAGAGAAAATACCCCAAACCGGAGTTACATTAGAGGCAACAAGGTTTCTGTCAATAACATGTCTTATACTATTGCGGAGGTGGGGTACGCAGAAAATCTACCTCAAAAAATAATAGTGCTCAACCAACACCAAACTCTTATCAAGTGCTGGAAATGGAAAAATATTGAACAAGGTGTAATTTCGCAAGCTGAAACTGATATCGAAGAAAGAGAAGTGAACAAAGAGACTGAAGGAGAGATAAAAGCAATTCAAGGCACCCCAAAAACAGGTACATTGAAGAACCGGTAGCACCACCATTAATTAAAGATAAATGAAGATGTACTGAAGATTAGAGTGATCTCCGAGGTTCCTCTCTCCATCTTTCATTTTTCTATTCTGCTGTTTCGAAAGTTTTGTTCGTTTTAATGTCATGTGTTTTTGTAGCTCCTTATTTCAATACATATTTATTCTACTGTATTGTGGTATATACTGATCGATAGAGAATTTGGTAGTTTATAGATTGATGATGTTCATATTTCTCGAAAATGAAATTTTCTGCCTCTTTTCAGCTCACTACTATATGATGTCGTTAAGCGATTTTCGGCCAATTGTTCGGCCATTGGTCAACAGAAGAGGTCTGATTTTGCTCCACGACAACGTCCGTCCGCACGTTTCCTAAATCACCGTCCAAAAATTAAACGAATTGAGCGCCGAAGTTTTGCCTGACTCACCGTACATCCCAGATTTCTCTCCAATTAACTACTATACATAGTTTGAATAAAACTGTAGATGAACTGGTTAATGAAATATAATGCATAATCTTGACAAAAAGGTGGAAGATACCTGATCTTGACATTGTTCGCATCTTTCGTTATGATTGAAAAACATTGTGGACACTTGTAACTGATCTCTATTCAAGAAAATAAAAAATAAATACTCTCTTCAGACTACCACAAAAGAGAACCATATTTAACTCGCTATACCTCTCACCTACAAATCCAAATGAGGTGAAAGACATAATTCTCTCCCTGAAAAATGGCAAGGCCCTAGGGACGGAATAAACTCTGAAGCTCTAAAACTAATTGTTGACAAAAAAGTAAGTCCATCAACCAATATTTTCAATCGCGATATAAAAGAAGATATTTTTTCTTCATCATTCAAGAGAGCAATAATCGATAGAGACTTTGTGCATTTTCTTCTTTCCTTGCAACTTGAACACATCGGTTTTTCATGTCTATCCAAATTTTCCTCTCTTGTGAAGAGATCCAAGCACTGTGATAAATTCAATTGGGCAGTTCTTTGTGGTATGGGGAGTGACAAATTCCAGAAAGGATCTAAGGTTACAGATGAGTCTCCACAATGTGTGCACTTCATCGTGGACTTTAATTGATCAACGAAATTATCTACAATCTAAGAGTTATATGTACTCAAATAAATCAACCATGACTCTTGCGCTTTTTCGCTGTCGCTCAATTTTCCGTTAATCTCCGTTAAGGTCGGTTTAGGTTTCTCAATAATTCTATTGAGAAATGGAATGATTGTGCGGCTCTTGATAGAGATTACGTTGATGAATAAAGTCAATTTTGAACAAAAAAACCCTTTTTTTTTCTTAGGCGCGGGACTTTTCAGCAGAGGTAGTGTTATCTTGGTGTCAATATAAGATTATCACCTCAAATGTAATTTGCTCATCCGCAATATTTCTAACAGAAATGGAATATGAATTGTATATTATGTATTGATACAATCCTATTTGTCGTTTGGCATTGTAGCATAGGTTGGAGTATCGTATGCGGTATCTGATCTGGTGCGAGCCCCGGTGGATGCCTTCAAGAGGGGGAAGCACTCACAGCCGTATTCTATGACCTGTCGAAGGCATTTGACTGTGTGTCATACTCGACTCTATTCGATAAACTACTGTATTATGGAATTAGTGGAAAAATAGCTGATTTGATCGATTATTACCTATCCGAACGAAATCAGGTTATGGAACAAAGTAGTGTGAGATCTCCTGCAGTGAGTGTAACAACAGGGGTGCCTCAAGGGTCAATCTTGAGATCCCTATTATTCCTAATATATGTTAATGATATTCCACACCATATGAACCCCTTCAACAAGTTTCAGTATGCCGATGATACTACTATTTATGAAAGTCACTCTGAACATGAATATCCAAAGCAACTAACTGAAAACACGTTGAAAAAAATCGAATTTTTTTTGCAGCCAATAAGTTATGCTTGAATGTCAAGAAAACTGAAACAATTACGTTCATACTAAAATAACTGAAGGATAGTCAAAATCCATTGAGTTTTTGAGGGTAACGGTGGATCAAAAACATAATTGGAAAGAACACATCAAAGATCTCCCTACTAAGCTGTCCAGCACTCTTTACCTGCTTCGTAGAATCAATGAATTTTTTCCCTCTTATGAGAGCAGCTTACATGGGGTTATTTCAGTCTAAGCTGTTATACGGATTGGTTTTTTGGGGACTTTCAACTGATTGGGAAAGGATATTCATTTTACAAAAAACGACTATTAGAATCCTGGGAAGAGCGAAACAAACTGACAGTTGTAAACCTCTATTCAAAAAAATCAATATATTAACCATTACGGCTCTATACATATTTCAATGTCTTGTGTATATCAAGACACAAAATAACACCCCTCAAGTCAATCACAACCATGAATATTTGACCAGAAATGGCCACAACCTTCTTACGCTACAACATCGACTGGCAATTACTCATAAAAGCTTTTTCACTATGGCGATAAGGCTTTTCAACCATCTGCCACCATATATGAGGAAATTACATATGATTTAATTAAAAAAAGGTATAAAAGGGCTGCTGGTTGATCTCTGCCCTGATGACGTAAGTGAAATTTTCAACTGCAAGTTTTAATGCTTTGCCTTTTTAATGCGTATGTATTGTGTATGTATCAATGTGTATGTTTTGTATTATATTTATCTACCTTGACGATGCCAAATCTGCTATACTGATAATAATAATAGGGGAGCCCAAGCGAGGATTTCGAGATTTACTGAAGCGCGACAGATTAATATACAGGGGGAAACTTTGTACCCGGTTAAGTACCTACACCAAATATGAGCCCCATATATAAGGCCGCCCGGGATAAAAGATCAGATTAGTAAAAAAAAATTAATCATCAGAAATTCTCGAGCGTGTCAGATTAAGGTAGGGTGAGTCAATCTCCTGCTAAAAAGTGTATACACCAGTAATCTGACAATTTTATAGTGACGTAAAGAAAGAGGAGGGCAGCAAAGTTGTAAAAAAAACGTCATCTCGATATTCTCGAGTGTAGCTAATTTTTCTTTATTTTGAATAAAATAATTCAAGGATATCGAGAAATATATAATCTGACGATTTCCGCAAGCCGAAATAGCAAAAATTCGACGAGAAAGTTTAATGCGTGCAGCTGCGTGACGCCTATATTTCCCTCTCCACTTCTATTCCGTTTTCAGTTTTTCTCTATCTATTACTCTCTCACTCCGTTCTCACTCTGAATTCTGTTGCCATGACGCCATCACAGCTGATCACAGAGACTTGTTCGTGATCAAGATGAAAATAATGAATAATTAATCAATTAATTGATGGATGTAGCCATTACTACGTGGTAGAAAATCATAATGAAGAAAAGAGAAATGCAACTATGACTGTATCGTCAGCAAATCTTATTATTTTTCCATTTCTCTCTGATGTGAATATATTGTTGATATACAGAGAGAATAGAAGGGGACCAAGTATAGCACCTTGAGGTACACCATAACCAACATTTCTAGGTGTGCTTGAGTGACTATCAAGACGCACTACTTATTATCTTCCATTCGAGTGATTCTGGAGAAGATCGGGTGATTTCCCCCGCATTCCTGTATTTTCAAAGACCCCCAATATATATATGATGGAATTGGTCGATACTTGTTTGAAATCCATAATTAACGTATTAAAAAAAACACTTTATCGTGAAATTTGTTTTTTGAATACGTTAGTAGCAATATTACAGAAAATTGAACATTTATTCTAAAGATTTATTTTTATTTGTAACTAACGTTACTGAAGTTTCGTCCTATAAGAACATTTTCAAACTTATATATTGTAAAGGTAACTGCAGTAATGTTAATTACAAATAAAAGTGGTAAAAAACATAGAAAGTTTCATTTCTTTTTTCTTCATTAATTAATCAATTGATTATATAAAATTAAATTTTTTTGAGCATCTTTTTAAATTATTTTTTCATAAATAGAAGTATTCTACTTAAAAAACATACACTTATTTATTTGCTTGCTATTACCTGAGCTCTTCAATTAATTAAGTTCAATGATTAAAAAAAAAATTTTAAAATATTTTTTTGTCCGATTAGGCTAAACCCTCCAGATAATCGTCAGATTATGAGACAGTACGTCTAAAACATAAAGATGAACCATATATATCTTAATCTGACGCGCTTGAGTATTTCAAAATGACGATTTTTTTGCACATTATAATAATGCCGCGAGTTTGCGTCAGATCGAAATCGTCAGATTATTGAATGAGAGCTTTTTTTGGTGCACTTAACATCCCCTTAGAAAATCTGACGTGCTCGATTAATTTTTTTTTCATTTTTAACCCTTACGTACCACCACACATATCATGCAAACGATCAGATTAACATACCAACATTATTAAAAATACGTAGGACATTGATGGTATCAATATTTGACGCGCTCGAGTATGTCCATGCAACAGTTCTTTTTTACATATTCAATAATCTATAGCAGCTTCCCCCACAGATGAGAAGGTATATATTATATAACATTTATTTCTTCTTATCATCTAAGCTTTGCAATCTAATAGGTCTCTATGACGCTCGAGTAAATCCGCATTTTGCATCGTGGGCTCCCCTGCTATGCAAATAAATTGATTGATTGATAATTTATTGAAAACACTCGTGATCCACTTTATTATAGTGCAAAAGTAACTTTTGAAAATGCTTTTCGGAAAACCTACAGACGATATTCTTCTGATCCACTATTTGCAGAAACTAGATTTTTTCATCCAAGATAATTATACTTTTTCTCCATTAATATTTTTCAACATAGGCGCGGGACAGGATTGGTATTGAAAAAACACGGTAACAGTACTAGAATAATACATTACTTTTCATGAAACGGAAAACGTTATATTTCAAATAAAAGAAAAATACCGCAGTGGTTTTGCCTTTTCATTATGAACGTACATCACTATTAATACATAGAACACCTCTCATACATAAATCCATTGGACAAAAAAAATATAGAAATGCGTTTTTTTATCATCATGGTGTTTTTTTTTCAATTAGTTTTCAGGTTTACTGTGTTGACAAATACAGTGAAAATTCAAGCCTAAAATTGATGGAACCTGCGATTTATATAATTTTTGGGATAACTGATCATAAAAATTATGAAAGGCATTCGATAGATTAGTGTTTTGAGCAACGAGAAAATAATTATGTTACTAACTTTCTTTCAACGTCAGACTTGTTTCTTAATAAAAAGAAATATGTAGGATCATTGTTGTCTATCAACAAATTTAATTTTCAATTCATACTAGTATATATTCAACAGTTGCTTGTGTTCGAGTCTAGAAAATATATATTTATTACTTTCTATCCTCTCTATATATTATACCAGCTTTTTCAATTGCGATAATCCCAAGAATCAGTCTTATATTTCAACAAATATCTGAAATAATTTCAGTATTCCACCGAAAAATATTTTGCCTAGGAATGCATGAAAATACAATTTTTTTAAATACTAAAGTAGATATCAATAATTCATCATTTTCCGAACATCACCTTAGTCGGTAAAAATTAATCGCTTAGGAATGTCGTGTTTCTAAATTTCTATCGTCAAAGCCTTCCCATCGCTATTGAGAACGTATGCGGTATGTGTAGCACGTGCTGATACATTTATAATATGGCTCTTCTAATCAGAAAAGCCTCTCGAGTGTCTTTATGTATAAACCACATTCGTGTTGAATGAGATAGTTATGGAAATAGAAAAAGACGAACTGGAAAATATTTGATGACTTCTAGTTTACGGATTCTTCTTAAAAGATACTATTTCCCCGGCTGCTGATGATTGACATTGAATTGTATCCGACAGATATTTATGCAATTAACCTCACAGATGACAGTCTCGCTGATGCTTCTCGTTAATAATAATAATGATAATACCTTTATTTTCCCAAAGATGATAAAACATATAGGAATAGTCACTTATGATCTAAAGAATAAAAAATGCATCCAATGTATAAAAAGCATTGTCTAGTGAATATGTTTTCAACCGAGTTTTGAAAATAAAAATATTGGCGGAACAACAGAAGATATCGAAGATACAACATAACACATGGATCAATAAGTCCCGAGACTAACAATGAAAACAACATTTTTTTTACAAAATTTTTTTTTATTCATCAACATAATCTCCTTTTAGGGT
>WOGO01009657.1:0-10117 GCA_015342085.1 Leptinotarsa defecta | reverse complement strand
GAAGAGATTGGATAAATCCAACCTCACACACAAGTCAATACAAATATTCTCGGAAAGTCAAGCGGCGTTGGTAGCTCTTGGCTCCTACCGAGCAACATCTAAATTGGTAGCAAATTGCCAAAACTGCTGACTCCTTTGCAAAGGAGGATGCTGCAAGCAGCTTCATCGGACCAGAACCAGATGTTCCATATTTGCTTTGCCAAGCAAACATTGAACACCTGGATAGAAAGAAGATTTATGGACTTCTGGCAGAATCTTCCAGAATTAGCTCACTCCAAGGCGTTTATTCACCCTTCGATGCTTGATACCAAACAGTTGTTGGACTACAGTAGGGATGAACAACGATTTCTAACAGGCTTTCTTACAGGTCACTGTCATTTGAATCATCATATGCAGAGACTTCGACTGTCGGAAGACAGTCTGTTTGGTAAATGATGAAACAGCAGAGCATATACTTTGTGCCTGCCCCGCTGGGAACCGAATCAGGTTCTTAGAGTTCGGCAGAGCCGTTCTCTTACCATTTGACCTGAGAGACCACTTAACATACAAAATAATCGGCTTCGTTAAGAAGCTAGGTTTATTTGATCGAGTGTGAATAGGTGTGAGCCACAATAAACCCTTGCGGGTTGCGGTGGAGGGTCGAATATAAGCCGCTCACTTTAGACCTAACCTAACTTACTATCAATCCATTATATTGACTTTCAGTATATAAATAACATTTCAATAGCAAAACTTGGATAATCTACTTCTTAAGGAAGCAGAAGTCAGCTTATTCACCCCTCAGGTTTACATTTAAATGGATACAATACTATTTCACTACATCAAGTAACATCATAACATGTGTTGAAGGTAAATAAAAGGAGATGATGAATGCACCCTACAAAAATAAATAAATAAAGACAACACCAAAAATTTGGAAATTGAACAATTAAAAAAATTTAATGAGTATGGAGACAAGACAGATGAATGAAATGGAAATAATATTACAGAAATGCAGAAAATATTCAAAAATTTTTGTTTGAAATTTTTTATTCATTTGTTATCGAATGAATGGAACAATAATTTTTTTGTATAGTGTATTCAAATCTAATAAACCTTTCGTTTCATACGAATTCACTGTTGGTTCTGAGTAGGATTATTTTTATATGCATTTAATAGTTTTGTTTTGTAAATATTTCAAAGGTTTTATTGTAAATATATTGGCTGATTGAACAAAGAAAGATAAAATGAGAAATTGAATAAAGTATTGCATGCGTTTATAAAAAATTTAAATGGAAAATAAGAAATAACCATGGACCAATATCAACTGATATCTAAGAAAGAGTAGTTTTATAGGTTTTAATTCTTTCAAACGAAATTTGCGATAATTCCGAGCAAAAATGATAGACGAAAACATTGTAATTGAACAAGTATGGGGAATGGGGGTTCATACCATTGTAAATCATGCTCGAAAGAAAATAACGCCGGCCGCCACTCGTAACCATAAACCAAACGTGACGTAGCTAAGAGCGCGCGAATGTACGATTATTCCCCACCACTCTAGAAGCAGCGAGAATAATGCTACCGACAATTGTATAACAACCTTTAATGAAAACTGTTAAATCTCTAAATTACCGTGATGTATAGACGCATGCTTAGAAAAATTTACGGAAAAAATCTAAAAGCTAGCAACATTTTTAGCATACTGCTTATTTTTTATTTTGGTGTATTCATTTTATAAATGCTCTACCTCGAAAGTGTACATTCAACATTCTTATTTATAAACCCGCCTGAAAAGTCAATTAAAAAATATAGCAAATTTTTTCTTACTTGGTCGCGACCGTCACCGTGTTGCTGGGTGAGGCCACTAACTCTAAGAACTTCCGCCGTTTTGAGAAATGACGATAAGGAACGTTGGTGCACGTTGACTTCTCCGTGGTAGATGAATTCCACCAGGGCGTGCAGGTCCGTCCAGGCGACATCTTGAAGGACTATCACAGGGTGTTTGCAAGGAGTACTCTGAAAAATAAAGGATGCCATTTGAAATTTCGATATAAAAATTCTGGTATGGAATAACTAGAAATAAATGAAGACGGGGAACCAATCATAAACATTCTGAGTACACTGTTACTCCGAATAAATCTTCACACTCACAGAAACTACATAATAATACCGATTTTGTTCATTATCTCTGGAAGTTAGTAAATCGTTCTCTAAATTGAATAGAAAATTGTCTTGTGATTTTACGATCACTTCTAGTCTCCCCCACTTAGAACTACATTCCAAAATGTACACAAGTTTCATTTTTGTTGCTTGGGAGTGGTCTGATTCATCCATTTTTCCGAAAAAGTCAGCAATCTCATCGGTTCTTCGGGTTTTTTTATCCAATTTTTTTATAATGCCCATCCCAACAATTTTGTTCAGTCAGTGTTGCTGTTTTGGTACTTTTGTTGTAAATTCAGTACATTTGGAACCTTCAAATACTGTGCCTCTGAATATTGGATGCGCAGTATATCAGTCAGCGGAGTAGCACCAGAGCTCATCAACATCCAGGAACTCGTGTAGCGAATATGGTGTTAGTACAGTAAGTTGAGAAATTATTCTGTGTGGTGAACTGTGAGTTGTTATTTTTGGAAATACTTTCGAAAAGTAAACTGAAAAACAAGGTTCTCAGTTGACGACGCTGAGAAATTGTAAGCAAGAAATTGTATTTTAACTATGAAGGTTCAAGAGCGAGTAGCTGAGGCTACAGTGGATTGCGTGCGAAATGTACGAAAAATAAAATTTGAGATGAAAAAAAAATAGAAAATGTCGAGCGAAAAACCTCTTTAACTCCAAATGAAAAGAGATCTATCAAATATTCCAAAATTATGATGGATGATACTGATTTGCCAATTTTTACGCAGATGCATAGTTAATTTCCATATTAAAGAGAAACGAGTTCCTACGCTCAGAGAAAACTATTATTATCCTAGATATGACAGGGCGGCAGGAAATCTCTGCAAAAAGAAAGCCATAAACATGGATTTAGATGGAGGAAGGTGAATAAGAATTCTGAAGATGTGGACTTATAGAGAAGAATATCGACCTATTATTTATATGGATGAAACATAATATATATTCCCTACAGACACGAACCAAAAAATCTGGAATGATCAAACCATGGAAGGTCTGAAAACACTTTTTAGTAAAGGGCAACGTCTGATCATAATACATACGGGTGGTGAAAATGGGTTGGTACCAAATGGTTACTTTAAATGCAAATCAAATTTTAATACAGGTGATTATCACAATAAAGGAATTTTGGTAATTATAAGAAATGGGTGTCGGAACAGTTGATTTCGAATTTGACTTTAAGAAGCGTTGTGGTGATCGATAATAATAAACGAATCGACAAAATGCCGTTATATAATCATCGTTATCAGAGAGGAGTATTCCATCGGATGTCTGTTATATTCTTCTGTAAATAATTTGAACCGTCTATAAATTACTTTCTTCTTGTAATCTTGTGCTCCGCATTCACATAAAACTTGAAGAGCTATCTCTATTTATTTATTGAATCGCTGGAACCGAGGTGTTTGTTATACGGCCTTATTTTGTTAAGATGTCCTCTAAATGGTGTTCAATGCTTAGTCATCTAATCAGTGATTGGTCCTGTTATTGACCAATTTCTTGATTCAATCCTGTAACAAAGACTTTGGTAACCCCAGATGGTGAAAGAACTATCTATGGAGTTGATGATCATGTCATCAATTATCCTGAATTTTAAATATTGGCTTTGCAAAATCATATGAACTATCAATTCCAAACATATATAAGTAGGGGACATTACAGATCAAGCTTATCTTCAACTTTTTTAGTTCAAGTTACAACAGACCGCAATGCTGGTGAGATAATTTTTATTTTGATAATACTTTAAAAATAGATATGTGGCCTGGATGAAGAAAAACTAGCTGATAGTTTAATACTGTATAAATCAATGTTATAAATAACTTTTTTATGGTAAGCACATGAAACCACATTATGGTTTGATTCATTTGAATTTTTCGTTGTTTGTAATTGAAATATATCTGACAAGAGCTGTACTTTTAAAGGAAAATTTACTGTTGGGTGAGGAACAAATATTAAAAAAACAGCAGGCAAAAAATTGGGCCTTCACGTGGAATCAAGGACATTATCGATATTGCCTTGTTTCTTTAGACAATGATTTGAGATATTCTTCGACTCAACACCAATTTACACATGGCATTAGTGTTCACCAAACATGTTATAATACGTACTTTATATGAGTATTCTGTTCGTAGAATACTTATATAAAGTTCTGAACTGGTATTATAAAGACTTGTAAACTGATTATATGAGACTGAATATTTTTGAATGTTTGTAATGGATAAACTCAAAAACTACTTGACTAATTTTAAGAATTCTTTCATCTATGGAAAGTTACGTCATAAGTGAGTAACATGTGTTGTATTTCAAAAAAATAGAGACCGTTACGAAAATTGCAATAATGTAACTCAAGGTATTAAACATTTTCCCACAAAACTCATTATTTTGGCGTGATTTGAGTAAACTTGTGATAATTCATAAAATAATCATCGTTATCTACAAAAAAGTCCGTGATGTAAATGTATAACAATTCCAGTTAAATCACGATGACTGATTTTTGTTCAAGTCAATAATAATTGGATGTATATTCTACCAATAAAACATGCCCACTTCTGTTCAAATGGTTTTTTAAAGTCGAAGTACTCTTTTTGACGTATCAACTGACGTATCAAATGAAGTTTAAGCTTCAGTTGATACGTCAAGAAGAGTACTTCGATCACGCCACTGAAGATGACTGCCGCAGTTGCAGTCGAAACGTTTGGAAATAATAACCAAAGATGACCACGGGAAAAACCGGAAAGCCTACATTCCCATGATTTTGGTGTTTGTTTTGAGGTTATATCTTCCTGATCATTTTAGTATTGAGATTTCTTCTTCAACCCTTTCCTCATCAAAGCAACCTACCATGTGCCGTGATCGAAGCCTAAAATCAATGAAATGTAATAAAATAACATGTTGATACTCAAGTTTATTTTTAGATACATTTTGTGAAAAAACCATTAGAACATATAATAATAATAATGATAATAAATCGACTTTATTCATTTAAAAAAGAAAGAAATGTGTTCACAAGTGATAAAAGAAAAGCAGATGATTATCAACGTAAGCTGTTTTTGGTTCTCATTTTCTCTTTTTGCTCTTTCGGAAAATAGCTCCCATTTTCAAAAAAAGCAATTATGTAATTTTTCACATTATCAAAAATTTGTATTCCAAAGTGTGATGTGCCTATAAACGGTCCATGACGATTTTATTCTACATCTGGTCAAACAAGTACAGTAAAGGTTTCCTTCGAGCCAAAACTTTCGATGTGATGAACTTCGCAAACTTGCTAAATATACCTTCCCATCTACTAACTATTCAAACACATCCCAAAATGTCAGAGGTTGCCTAAATTGTCTGGACTTTTCAGATCATTGTCTAAAAATGTTGACTGATCTGTTTAAAAATATGTTTTTCCGTTAATCAGCTATCGCCCCCATACGAACGACAACCCTCGGAAGTTGAGAAACTTGTGCGAGCTAAGGACTAACGAGGTCTTACCTTTTAACGTGTGATTCCTAATAAGACATGATGTTTCGATCTTTAGTATCATAGAATGTCTGTGAGTGATGACCCACTGAGCATATCAAATCGACTTTTGATGGGAGTTTATATACGACGGTTCGGAGTTTCAGAGCTAGATGAGTTCGGATATTAGTTCCGAGTTTAAGAAAAGCGACGAGTAAACAAGTGAAACTAACGGCATTGACTACTGTGGTCATTAGTCTCATGTTCTCAGTAGGTGAAGTTGATGTCTCTCCGAGCCACCTAAGGCTATTCGCAGTGCCTTCAGCTATGTAACGCTGGATGATTAACCCAACCTCAAAGGGGAATGTTCCTCAATTTGGGTTATTACAGCAAATACAAGTTGGAACAAAATGAAGTTGAGTTCAATTCATGAGTTTTTCAAAATTCACTTCGAAAAGTATTCAAATTGATGTTTCACATGTTGGGTTTTAATTTTTGAAGAGATTTATTTCTAATTCACATATTGGCAACAGCGCCTATATCAAGTTGAAATAATTTATACGTACCTAGATATTCTACTTTAAAAAAACGAAAATTATCTTTATAAATCAATAATTAAGGCAAATTATAAATTACAGTTCAATACCACCTCCACAAGCCACATAAACAACATTTGTTTTGTTATTTATTTATATAGAGGAAGATAGGTTAGGTGCACAAAATGTCATATGTCACAGAATGTCTCGGAACATAAGTAAACAGAACAGCACGCCTCTGAAATATGTCATCTTTGTCTCATACATGTGACAGATTCATTGTCCTTCATTAGTTATAACAGATGTTGCCAAATGGTGAAATAGAAACGAATCCCTTTAAATGTTGAATGCATTATTTCATTCCTCTTTTTTAATTATTTAAATATTTTTTAAAGAAAAAGGTTGAAATGATAAGTTTAAAATGCGTTGTTTTAGAGCTCTTTTATGAAAACTACTTGATTTTCGTCAGAAGGAACATTCGCCATTAGACAAATTTCCGTAAGAAAAATATCTGGTCAATGTTAGGTTTGAATTCGGGACCTTTCGGCCGTGGGTCGGACACCTAACTAATACACCAATCTGCGTACCACGCATAATAAAATATCCACATATAAACATGCAAGCGACTTCTTCGGTGGCTTGGTGAGGCTGCTGTGGATTATATATCTGGATCTTAAGTAAGTTCTAATGCACTCAGATCCAATTCGTTTCTTGTTTCCCAATGTAAGGAAGAGATCGCATCGGTTTTGTATGATTATTTTCCTTGTTCCTGAACAATATCTGCTCTACGAGTTTCTTGAAGTGTTCGTTCTGTACAACATCCTTCTTGATATCATTCAGCATCGCGAAGGGAATTTGTTTGGTCTGGCAGGTTGCATATTTGAATTCATGATCAATAAAGGTTTCTAACGTTTCACCAGAAATCGGTACAACAAGAGTTCAACAGGGAAGGGAATCGTTGCAGTAAGTTTATCTCTTCATTGTGACACAAAACGTTTGGAGAAGATAATAACTGAATAAGAAGTACAACAATAGAACTTACTTCAGATTCAGGCGCAATCCGTAGCAGTACCATGAGAACCAAGCTACCATATGTTAATAACGACATTAAGAGCTGTCTTCCAGAATATTACCGCGATCACGACAAGTGAAACTAAAAGGATGGTTCGGATTGGAGATCCCAAAAAGAACACCTCGCGGGGAAAAATCATGACGTAGGAAATATCGAAGCATATCTGGAACCACTAATGTAACACAAAGGGACCCGAAGCTGAAAAGAACCTAATACGCACAAGACCTAACAAAAGAAAAAAATCAAAGAACCGGATAGAAGATACCACAGAGATTGGAAGTCTCTGTGATTTGTAGGTATTGAAGAATGCGACTTCAGCTGCGCGAATCGTGAAGGTATCATACACAGTGGAGCCGGGAAGACCGCTGGTAATGTTTGCTCACTCGCTTGCAGTCATATAAAAATCCAACGTACCGGTGCAAAGCTTAGTAGGTTACTAAGATGAGCGCTGGGTACATGGAGGTGTGCACATAGTATGTGTGCAGATTGTATCCACCACTGTCTGTCACTGTCAGCCACCAACATACTGACGAGGTAGTTTGTGTTTTATTTCTTAGAAGTATCTAAAATTTTTGTGCTGCACAGTCTGCGTTTTACAACATACTTTCAGTTTTCTTCTCTGTTAACGATTTTTTTAACGAAATCAACAGATGAATAAAAACTTATTGAGGAGGTTATCAACAAAGCACCGCTATTAAACCTGGCCCATCACTGTCACGATCGGCATCATACCGCTTTTTCCAGCCTTTTGATGGTTGTTAATATGCGACTAAGCTTATAGCAACATATGCTCACCATAGTATACGAGTATCGAGCTTGAACGACAGTATGCGGACACAATCCTGTGAACGTACCTTAAAGCTTACCTTACACAACTTACAAAGTAACTTAGACACGAAGCGAATCAAATTACCTCCCTAACTATTCTCCTAGCCTAGTTTCGATCGACTTGGCGAGTACTATAGAGGATCTTTAAGGGAAAGCCTGCGAAAGGAGGGATTTTTTAACTTCATAAGGGCGGTGAATAAGACCAAGAGTGGAGCGATAGTGAACAAGGTAGAGGCGAGGGCGACAAACTGAGATCAGGTTTATTTTGTATGATATCCTGCTAACGGGTATCGAAAAGGGGTACGAGGATGAGTTGCTGATCGAGCAGAACGGTATACTTGGAGATGAAAGCTAGATGCCAATTCTAGTAGTATGGAAGTAAATTATTCGGAAAGAAAATGTAAGTGTATGTAGTGTAAACGATGATTTTCCGTTAGATGATGCAACTGCAAAAGGTATTACACTGTTTTTTATAAGGATTTCCACTGTGAGCATACAGCGAAGAGTTTGTCGAGAGAATTCGGGATGTAGCAAGTGTGGAATGCAACTTGGGGTGAAGGTCTGCAGTGAAAACATGTCACTACTCAATTGCATTAATTACAAGAAAGTGGGAGGGAGGTGCAGAAAGCAATCGGCATGAATCTTACGTGCATGCTAACCAGAGAAGGGGGGTGCTTCAATGCTGGCATACTAGGTATGTTTTCAGTACTGCAGGCTAACGTGGGAAAAGAAAAAATTAAATACTGGGCCCAGGAATCATGGCGATCATATGGAAGTCGGTAGCCGAAGGCAATCTGGTGTGTAAAGCATGACTGACTGGAAGTTATCTGGAAATGAAGGATGAACGTTGGAGATGATTGAGCAACAGGGGTGAACGTCGATGGTCCACACTGTGAGTGAAAACGTACAGGTCAGTAGCTGGAAGGTGAGGATGATCCAAAGCTGAAATTAATCATAGAAAGGAACACTCACTCATACATAGAAAGGAACACTCACTCAATAGGTGAGTTCAAAAAAGTCATTTATATATTGAGCACCGACAGATTAGCCATACTATCGTGGAAAGCTTAAAGGTGAATAAACCATTTTCAAACACAGAATATTCTGAAATAAAGACAACAGGCAAAGCATTTATGTTATATTACTGGTAACGCCTAATTCATCGCGTGAATTCATAAATTAGTATGTCGCCAATGATCTGAAATCCATCCTAGCCATTCTGACAACAACACACTTGTCTTGTCTGTGACATCGGCTGCTGATGTACATATTTACCGGCAGCAGGAGGTTGCTGATGAGGATCTGGAGGTGATTTCGAATTGGGGTAAAAGTAACCAGGTACAATTCAATGACACCAAAACCCAGGGATCGGTTTTCTCTAAAAATATAAATGTCTCCTAACCGAATATAATGTCAGAACAGACAATTCTGCTTTCCGCTTTGATACGTTTGTTGGGGGTTAAAATATACACCAATATGTCTTGGCACAATCATGTCGCTGAAATTGCAAAGGATGCTTCTCAAAAGCTTGGAACACTGTTCAGAACCAGCAAACTGTACACACTTCAGCCACTTTTGATACTTTATGAAGCTCAGAGCAGACTTTCTTTGGAGTATTGTTCTCATGTATGGAGCTCTGCCTCTAAACATACCCTGGAGCTGTTGGATTCCATCCAGAAGAAAAACATCCGCCTGATTGGAGACACGAACATCACTTGCGACCTTGATAGTCTGGAACATCGAAGAAAGGTTGAAGATTTGTCTCTTTTTTATAGATACTTTCACGGAAGGTATTCAAGTGATTTGGTACATTTGATTCCACCAAGAGCGGTACGTATCAGAAATACGTGACGGATTGTGGCTGCTCATCGTTTTGAGGTTCAACTCAGTACACCTCGAAACTCACTGTTTAAGAACTCTTTCGTTAGGACAAATGCGTTTATGTGGAATAAACTTCCAGAGAACGTTTTTCCAAATGAATTTAATCTTCAGCGATTCAAATCCAACGCACAGGCAACGCTCTGAGAGCGCCTTAAGGGTTAAAAAAAAACTGTTTTTCCGTTAACCAGCTGTCGCACCCCTACGA
>WOGO01009656.1:0-10118 GCA_015342085.1 Leptinotarsa defecta | reverse complement strand
TTGCATGTGTTTGAACCAATTGTCGAAGCACTTTTGCCACTCTGTTTGAGGTATCTCCGAAACATGCATTCTGAATGCACCAACCGCTCCTTCAGGTGTCGAAAAACGTTGACCTCTCAGTTTGTTTTTTACATGTGGAAACGAAAAGAAGTCATTTGATGCCAAGTCAGGATTATGAGGCGGATGACTCAGCAAATCGATGTTTTGGGTGCTCAAAAATGCAGTTGTTTGAGACGATGTGTGAGAGCTCGCATTGTCGTGGTGAAGAGTAATCCGTCTTTGGCGATTGGTTTTCCTTATTTCTTGAAAGAAAACTGGCAAACAAACGGTTGTGTACCACTCAGAATTGACTGTTCTGTGTTGTTCTAGTGGTACGGTTGCGATATGTCCAGTTTTTCTGAAAAACAGGAGACCATTTGTTTGGAAGTGCTTCGTGCGCGAACAACTTTTGTTGGATTGGTCTCATATTGAAACACCCATACAGTCGAATGCTGTTTACTTTCGGAGTCATACGCGTAAATCCAAGATTCGTCACCTGTCACGATGTCATAGACGTGTTTCGAATCACTGCGATCATATTTTTTGAGTATTACTTTCGACCAATCGACACGAGCCTTTTTTTGAGCGATTGACAAATTGTATGTGATCGAACGCGAACAAATTTTTTTGACAGTCAAATGTTAATGGTATATTTAACGTATGCTGGTCCCAGTAATGTCTAAGTTTGTCTCAATCTCACGATAGATAACATGACGATCTTGCAATATCAGTTCGCGCACAGCATCAATGGTTTTCAGAACAACAACTGATTTTGGACGACCTTCACGAAATTCGTCTTAGAGTGAACACTGGTCCTTGATGGAGCTTCATCGCCAAAAATTGAATTGAGTTCATCCATTCACTGTTGCCGAGTTAATCCAAGTAAAAAATTGTAAAAAAATATCGCATGAAAATGTTTACGATTTAATTCCATTTTTGAGCCGAGATGAATCTTTTAAGTTACTGTAAACAACACAAATAGCGCGCGGATGTTAAAACGTTCTGATTACGTATAGCTCGAAATTGTCCAACTTTGCGGTAGAGCTGTCAGTTCCCATACTGCAACACTAGGGTTACCAAATCCCGAAACATAAAGGGCAACCTATCGTACAATGCATTCAAAAATGTTAACACTGTGGACAACAGTTTCTTTCAAAGCAAAAAAGAAACTCCAATGAATATTCAATGAAACATCATCAACAAAGAGAATTGTTCGAAATTTCAGATAGGACAAACAGGACCTTACGTGAGAAATATGTTACATGACCATTAAAGAGACTCAAATAAGCGGAATAGTGTTCACACAATAGCCCTGGTTGAACTTACCAAAGATTTGATCTAGCAAACCTCAGTATCTAATGTGTTCACCCGTCATTAGATAAATGGTGCTTTAGTGAGATGATCCACATTTTCAGACAAAAAAGTGTTATTGTTGAAGAAACAAAATGATTGTTTAGTGCTCGTTTCAATTTAATTTCTGATGCCACAACATTCTGTTTCGAATAAGTTTTCACCAGCTTCTGATATCTCCTGTAACATAAGAGTGAAGTATTCAAGCAAAGTTTCTCATACTATGCTGCCAAGCTTCATAAACAACTGCCACCGAAGTTTATAGATTTCAATGTATTCAACTTGAAAAGAATCCTAAATTCCTTCTCAAACAAACGTAAGAACCTGTTTCAATGATCTGTCATTTTCCATTGCTCATTTTTTTCCTAGTCATGGTGAATAGTATTTCTCCTTTTTTATGATTCATCATTGAGTACTTAATTTCATTGTCTCAATACAGTTACGGTTTTGTTCTTTTTTTAATTGACTTAATAATTGATTGAGTGATTCTAGGTTGAGTTGTAGTGATAGTTCATCTTCTCACATTATGATATATCGTTTTGTTAAAATATGTAGTTGTTATTTCTATTATTTACAGTTTGGGAAATGAATGAACAAAATCGTACAACTCTAATCGATGGTCTCTCTTGATAGATCATTCATTGTATTCATTATTATTTTCTGTTGTGGTAAAAGTTATTTATTGTTTTCATAACAATGTTGTCTGTTACATATCCTAACTTTTTCAACATGGATAAACTATGGTTTATCCGTATTCTAGAAATATGGAAATAAGCATTTTTGACAAGTGTATTGTTTTCTTATAAAATTATCTTATCGCATTACCGTGATGGAAAATTTGATAGTTATTTCCAAGGAACACAAGCACTACAGCAAAATCCATGAGGCGCTCTAAGATCGGTGCCTGTGCGATTCGCGTTGGATTTGAATCACTGGAAATCAAATTCAATAAAACAAACGTGCTTAGGGAGTGAAGTTCAAGATGTACTGAGTCGCACCTTAAAACGAGGAGCAGCCACAGTCCGTCGCATATTTTTGATATAGATTTGATAGAATCAAATGTGCCAAGTCACTTGAAAACCTTCCGTGAAAGTATCTATAAAAGAGAGACAAATCTCCAACCTTTCTTCGATGTTCCAGACCATCAAGGTTGCAAGTGATGTTCGATTGTACAATCAGGTGGATAGCTCCTTTCTGGATGAAACCCAGCAGCTTCAGAGTAGGCGTAGGGTTAGAGCTTCATATATTAGAATAATACTCCAAAGAAAGTCTGATCTGAGCTTCATAAAGCATCAAAAGTTGCTGAGGTGTGTACAGTTTTCTTATTCTGAACAGTATTCTAGGCTTTTGAGAAGCAACCTATGCAATTTCAGCAACATGATTGTCCGAAGTCATATTGGTCTTCATTTTAGCACCCAACAAACTCATCGAAGCAGATAGCGATAAAATAAGCAACTGTTTGCTGCCGGTAAAGATGTGCACCCACAGCCGATGTCCTGGAATCCAAATGGAATGACGAGACAAGTGTACTGTCGTCAGCAAAGTAATATATTAGATTCTTGGGGTTTGAGATAATATAGATCGCTGGGGAATACCAGCGTTGATTGTAGAAGTAATAGAGAGATATCCTTCAACGGCCATCGCATACACAAAAACGATCCGACATGCCATAGCACCGAAGTTTGATCAACAATCTCTCATGCTACGCACCGTCAAAAGCCTTACAAATATCAAGTGCAATAACTCTTGACCCTCTATGTTCCTCGATTGCGTTATTCCAAATATTGGTGACATAAGATAAAAGGTCGCCTGTGGATCTTTGCTTCCGAAAGCCATATTGATAATCGCTAAAAATGTAGAAGCCTTCCAAGTTAGTAACGACGACAAAAAAACAATTCATGAAAGTCATTGATGTCTCCTCCAATAGATACCATTGAAAAATATTCATTAGTTTTGACGAGAATGTAGTAAATTTCAAAAATTATTTTCAATAGTAGGTAGAAAAGGAACATCAATATTGTAAGTATCATAAACATTCTGAACAAGAATGATTTAATGCACAAGGACTCCACTGATTCTGAAATAGAGGATTTAATGGTAGCTCATGAACTTCTTCATCAGTTTCATTCCAATAATACTTCTTTCATTCAACCGAATGGAAGTGAACTTCGTAAAATAGATTTGGCCGCTAAATGTATCGATTCCGAAATGAATTGATTGGGAAAGCATATAGGGATATTGTTTCAAAGGGGATTCGTCCTAGATCGCCGTGAATAGCCTCTCTCGTGTGAAAATTCAAAAGCGTTTATCGGGTTTCTGATGAAAGTTTATTTCTCATGGGAGAGTGCCTGGGTCCTAATGCACAGAGAAAATGAAAACTCCAAATTGAATTGATTTTTCTCTCGTAACGGAAAAATTGTTATTTCAGTGGTGGATGACGTTTAATCCTTCAGACAAGTATTGTAAAATGAAAAAAGATGAACCAAAATGTATTGGAGAAGCTGAGTAATGATTCAGGATTGCAGATAGCTGATTCGTTTTCTAGATCTTCATTTCATCATCAAAACATAACCCCTAAAATTCAGAGCAAATCGAAATATTGCAATTTTTCTCCACATTATTGAGTTAGTTCAAAAAATAGTTCCAAACATCATTACAAACTTTGGAAAGTGATAAATTCAAAATCATGAGATACAAAACGGAATCAGAAATAGATACGAAACAAATTAAGGTCAAGAAAAATTTTTGGGATCGGTACCAGCAATAGTCTTCATGTGATAAAAATTGGCTCACTCTAAGCATTCATAAACCCTTCAAAACTTGAAACCAAACAGTTGTTAGACTAGTGGGGATGAATTACGATTTCTAACAGGCCTCCTCACAGGTCACTGTCGTCTGAATCATCATATGCAGAGACTCGGACTGTTAGAAGACAGTGTGTGTCGCCTTTGTTTGGAAAATGATGAAACAGTAGAGCATATACTATTTGCCTGCCACGCTAAAAACCGAATCAGGTTTTCAGAGTTTGCCAGAGCCGTACTTCTACCATCTGACCTGAAAGACCACTCACCATTCAAACTAGTATTTGGTCTAATATGAATAGGTGTGAGCCACAATAAACCCTTGCGTGTTGCGGTGGAGGGTTGAATAGATCCACTCACTTCTTACTTCACCCCACCTAATGATAGTTTTCAGAAGTGCGACTTCAATAGAAATCAGGAACTTCCCATTCTTCGTATCCACTTTTCATTGCCTTCCTTTGGTTATGTATTTATGAAAATATTATTACATACATTTGAATTTTTTTTTGAGTCAGCTCGTACCAATGGGCAAGGCCCTTTTCCTCATAAGTATTAGTTGACATCTTAGATATATACTATTGAATCAATGTTGATGAAATTCACACTGTTCTCAAAGGCGAACTGAAAGTAAAGAAAAAGAAATGTAACAATTCGATTGTTTTATTGGTTGTGGAAAAATACCAACTTACAGACATACAAACATACTTTCATGCTGGCATACAAACAAATTTCTGTATGTTTATTCTAATGAATCATTATACCTGAAAATATTTCCTTTCGATTTATACATACGTCTCTAGTGGATGTTTTCTTGTTTTGACGTATTCAAAAACACTTTCTTCCAAAAACTTTTCAACTATCAATATCACCATGAAATGAATAATAACTTATTTCGTTCATCATAATTTTTTTTTCATGTCAAAGTTTTTCAAGTTAGGTGTAATCTCATCTTATTTATAGACTGATAAGTTTTCGAATAGGGCAACAATTTGTATATTTCACTGACTGTACAAGATTCATAACTGACCTCAAATTCAAGATTAAGACATGCCTGTGAACTATAATCCGAACAGGGAATTCTAGGGTCACACTTCGAATGGAATATCATGTAAGGAGAAAGGTATTTAGCTATTTTGGATTTGTGGCAGATCCTGTTCCTTCAAATATGGCCCAAATATAGGTAGAATGTTGGTCAAACCAAGCGAACCATAACAACGTGTCTGAATGAACATATTTCATATGAACCAGAGAAGTCTAGTGTAGCTCAAGTTGCCTTATAAACGGAGTAATTGAACCGGTTGAAATTGTTGTGACAACAGGCTTCCAGACGCCTTTGAAAATTCAGGATTCGAAAAGTATAGAGTGGTATCTATAAACAACAATGAAGATCTCATCAGAAAAAACCCTTTGTCAGCTCTTTCACATGAGTAAGTACATTTCTCCTTGATGAGGGGATAACATACAAATCTCTTACTCAAATGATTCCTGAATAATCTCGCTCATGGAGGTATCGAAAAATAATTCAGTATAATGGTAACAACAGTCCTCTAGAGATAGTGGAGAAATGCACGTCAAAATATATGCCACAATCTACTTATAAGTATCCAGATGGGTATTTTTTTGAATTAATTCTGCGTCAGAGTTTGAAGTTCTTCCTTTCAAAGCCCCCCGAATTCGCGGAAGTATAGAGAGATTGGTCGATTCCATAAAATATCTCATTGTTGTGCATTATAGTCATCACCATTTGAAACGATATGGAATGTTCAGTAGAACTTCGACAAGGGTTATTTTTATCACCTTAATATAATTCAACCCACAACAATCTACTAACAAAAGCGCCCCTATAAAATCCCGTCTCAGCAATGTCGTATCCATAACCATAGCGAACGTGAACTGAATCCTTCAGGAGTGGATGTGATCCTGTTTCGCGTTATCGGGAAGTGGAAAAGGTACAAAAATTACGTTCCAGGATCGGGAGCGCTATTCTGATGGCAATTTCTAGACGTTTGATTCCCTTGAAATGAGTACTGATGCTGCTCTAAGTCAGAGTCTCCAAAACCCCTTGTGATTCAAGAAAGAGCTGTCGAATGAAAATGTAACATAAAATACATTCCTCCAAGATTTTCAAGAAATAGTATTACATACAGTGTGGGGAAGTGTATATCCATAATGAAATGTTCCAAATCCTCTTACAGTTCATTTTAAATATCTATTTTGTAAATGCATCGTTTCAAAGTCCTCTCAGTTTCCTCATACACACACCACACATCCACCTTTCCAAAACTCTCAGATTGTATCAGCGGTGTAGTTTCCGAGAGTACATTTCAAAAATTTAGTTTTTTTAAATGGAACATTTCAGTATCCTTTCAACTTCCTCACACACACATCAACCCTTTCAAAAGTTTTAGATTGTACCAGAGGTGTAGTTACATTTTTTAGATAGGTATTTTATATCTCTGAATAACATTATTTTCTTACTCAAATCAAATGAACCATATCCATGAGAGATCTTCCAAAAGATTCAGAATTCTTTGTTCGTCAAACAATTCACTAGTCAACAGTGTTTTTGTCACATGAACTATGATATTTTTGTTTATGTTGGCCTATGCCCATTATAAATATATAATGAATTTGTTTCAATCACATAAAGTTTTTTTGTGACAGCTATATATTCATTTCATTCATGTATTTTTTGAATGAAGTCATTTAGGCCGCTGTATAACAATTGCATCAGCTAACGTACATTTTACTCTCGATAGGTATATCCCATAGGTGATATGTATTTTATGTACTTATCATTATTCATTACCTCTCCTCAATTCTTTCTATTATTTCGTTCACCCCACCAATTAGTGAAAGTAATATGAATTTATCATTTTATTATCTATTCGCCTTTTGACTTCCGTGTGGCGCTAAACACTTGAACATTTGTATACAACTTACAAACGTATTTCATTGTTCCAAATGAATATCTGTGAAAATTCATCTATGCCTGATAAGCAAATTATAGATTTCGTTTCGGCATAAAAAGATATTTTGCCCATTTTTTTGTTACAACTGAACAAAATAAAATTACCGTTTCCCATGATTAATCGTTTGAGAACAATAGCTAAATAGCTAGATATAAAGTATTCTTTCAGGCGCGTAAATTGTTGAGAGATGGTAGAAAACTTGACTAAACATGCTTGGATATGGATTATGAATCATCTGATCGATAAATTCGTTAAGCCTGAATGTTATTATTTTCTCACTGACCTATCGACCACTCAAAAGAACAAAATTTTACGCAATTATTCCTTTGAAAAATAAGTACTCAAAACTCACTTCTTGATAAGTTATCAACGGGAAAATTTTCCAGAATGCCGGTATGGTTCGGCATAACCCATACTGAAAGTTCAAAATTACATTCTGAAACTTGCCGGTTGATATTTCCAAAAGGACGGAAATTGTGTAGAGACGAATCAACATATGTTATTTCCGAAAAGTTTCACAGTTTCGGGTTTCATGTCGATTGCGATGCTTCAGACTACCGACTATTTGAACAGACTGACATAATTTCAATTTTATTCCATGCTGTAAAACATGCTGTTACGAATGTTGCATATATTTCCGTCACCACAGAATTCGCATGGATGAGTTTTCCAGGAAAATATATCCAGTAATCAAACAGAATTATATTCAGAATTATTCCTTTCGACAAATCTAGGTGAAACCTTGATTCATCAAAGTACATTACAGAACTGGAATAAGAAAATATTGATATAGGTGTGCCAGTTCTCATGTGACAAATATACAGCATATCGTATGATATTGTTGTTCGATACAGCATGTAATGTTATACACATGCATCCGATTATGAGAAGTAGCCAGGGCACACTTTTTTATATTTGTGTACTATAGTCCGGGTTGAACCGCGCCTGCAAATATGACTTCATAATTGCAGTAGTCTCTGTAAATCATCTAGTTTCTTAGGATAGTATCCTAGGCTGAAGAGTGTTTTACCGAAATAATGATGTTGGTGTTGTTGGAGCTCATGGCTCATGGCATGTCTCAAAATGATCTTCGAAGAGGGATGAAGCTGAATTTGATTTGCGAACAGCTAGTTCATGTTCATAGGCTCTGTTCCAACAGAGCCTATAGGAATCTGAACATGGATCAACGGCAAATATTTCGTCTGTCATGTACACAAAAAACTGGATTTTCAATGAGCTTTTAGAATTATTCAATATGTTTGTGACCGATTATTTGACTTTTTGTTCCAAAGTTGAATTAGTAATGTATTATTTCTCTTGGAAATAAACAAATTAATTGTGTCGATTTTGTTTGAAAAATATATATAATTAAAACTAGCTGGAGTGAAGAGTCATTTCAATTCTTTGTCTACAGTATGGAGTATTATTCAGATGCCTTTTACTGATTGCATTAGCAAAGCTCAAAGACACAATTTAAGTGCGGTTCTGCTTTCATCCAAATTCTGCATCGCTAGCTTTATTCTACTTCAGTAACATATAAAAATGGCGGTCATGTATCTCGGGAAGCCACAATATTTATTATAGGTATATTTCATGAACTGAGCGATAAGCCTGAACATTCACAATTCGCGGATTTATGCAGTGGATCTGACTAAGACTCGACTTGTTATTTTTTGGTTTTATTAGCGAATAGGTAAGCCATTACCGAATTCATTGGTAATAAAATTTCAAAAATCTGACGAATACATTCGATTTTCAAAAGTGAATATCGAAGAACTTTGAATGTTGCAAAATAATAGCCATGAGTATTTCAGTTTTGCATTTTTATATCTAGGTGATTTTTCAAAAAATTGAAACCTATTTAATAGAGGTAATCGATTCTCTTCTTCTTCCTTTTGTCATTATGAACTATACCAATATTTTTATCAATTGATTCATAACTCAAATTATTAAAAAAAAATATTTTCATATTTCGCTCAGAATGTATTAGTTCGATATTCATCAAGTACCACGAAAGAATCATTATATTCAATTTCAATAATTCTTAGGGTTTATTCATCTACATACTTTCTTGTCAACAATACATCAAATCTTATCTTCGATGATGATGGATTAATCAATAAATTTGTCATTTCAGTATCCCAAAAAACATCTTTCATTTCATCACCATTTTATGAATGTATGAAATGAGTTGAAGAAATATAAGCTTTTTCATCATCAGCTAACGTAAAGAAATAATCCATCTTTTTTATTTTACATCAATTGATATTTCATCAACTTAAAAAATCTCATTTCTAATTTAGTAGTCAGATGTTTCAATGATTAATTATCACGTTTTTGTATTGTTTTATATTATTCATTATTATCGAGTTTGTAAGAACCATTGCTTCCATATAGTCGATGTTAAGCCATGTCTACTGTCGACATCCTTCAGAACCATTATTTTCCTTCAAGGATACACTGAATGATTGCATATACATCAAAAAGGGCAAACGAATGTGTTTCATATGAATGAAAATCTGGTGAAATCATGGGCATAACACTCTAGAAAGCAAACCGCGGACATGTATTTTCGACTTATTGGCCCCCATCAGCGTATTGTAGCCAATCACATTGGTGGATGATACCTGGTTTCAAACAACACGTAAGTGAGGTTTCACCAACAGAAGAATACAGCCTATCTGTGGTTTCAGTTAGAAGACTAGCGTTCCTAGGATTTGAAAAAATAATAGGGAATGAATGCTGTGAAGTGTTGAGGACAAAATAATATCATTTCTTTGAATTGAAACGGTTATATTTTTAGGAGTGATTAATTTTTGGGAAAGAAAGTTTTTGGCTTTCTACTACTCCATCTGATAAAAAAAAATTGATGAGAGAATCTTCCAAAGAAAGGAAGGAAGTAATCAATTTGAAAATAAGTAACGCTATACATGGATGTGTAGATCATGCAAAGAAG
>WOGO01009655.1:0-10119 GCA_015342085.1 Leptinotarsa defecta | reverse complement strand
GTTGGATCTTCTCTAGGTTTACTGTACCTAAATGTCCATACCGTTTCCCTTATTGACTTGTTTTATGAATTTTATGTTATCTGGTGGGGGGAAATTATATTTGTTTTGTATAGCGTGTGTTGCGAGGTTTGATTTATATATTACTGGGTTTATGTTTTTTCGTGTTTGGCTTGTATGTGATGTTGATGTCCAGAAGTTTGAAAATGTTTGTTAGTTTTTCGGTTTGATGACCTACGTACGTAAATGATGTACATCGTTCTATTGTTTTTTCTGTTGGAGTGGTTTGATCCTTGTTCTGTATTTTTTGTTTGTTTTTCAATTATAATTGTGGCGTCACTTTTGTCGGCTTTAACTGCTGTGAGGTTGTGAGATAAACTTTCTTCTTATTGATTTGATAGCTTCCATGATTGCTGGTTTCTCCGGAGTTTTTTCTGGTTTTGTGATTATTTACTTCAGTGTGTTGATTGCTTCTGACCTGATTTCGTCTACTTTTGATGTTTCTACTGGGTTTCTACCAAGCTGTAATTTATATCATACACACTCGATGAAATATATATTAGTATTTGTAGCCTGGACCCGGATTTCACACAGGTAGCTGGAAAATCTGAGTATGATTTACAACGTTGTATAAAATTAATTCAATGAGCATTTATGAAATAAACATCTTTTGATTATGGAGTAGACTGATGGATTCATGTTTCATCCATTGTCACATATCGATGCAAAAATTTCGTTTTGTTATGTTTAAACATGGCCTAACCCCGTTCAGAAACATTGAGTTCGCGCGTCACCCACTTCCAACAGAGCTTCCTCGTAGTCAGATGCTCAAATATGAAACCAACATGTTCTTTCGATATCTTTACAATATCAGCCAACTCGAACAACTCCACTTTTCGATTATTCAAAATGATTTTGTTGATTTTTTTTCATGTCTTCTGGTGTTACTGCCTTATTTGGACGTCCATTGCGTTCTGCATCATTGATGTCTCTACGACCTCGTTTGGAGTCAGTAAAGTCATTGCTTTGTTTGAACGCTATTTTTTTTAAATAACAAAAGTAGTATCACTTTTAGCACAATAACTCACGAACTTGTGAGTGGAATATCATGAAATTTCAACAGCTTTCTTCTGAAGATTAGTACTAACTGAAATAGTGGCGAATGCAATAAGACAAGCGTCATCTATGTATTAGGCCCGAGGCTTATCAGCCCAAGTACTATACATAGTAATAATAATAATAATAATAATTTATTAAACCACTGTGGTATAACATATTCATATGGTACGTCAATTAAATCAAACCATTTACCCTCAGTACATAGTATAAACAAATTTGTGAACCTATAAACATATTATGTAGTAAAAACACAAAAGAATAAAAATATAAACATACTTACAAAAGCAATTGTTAGTAAGAGATATCTTATATTTCAATAATAAAATTATTAGTAATTTATTTTCGTCAATGGTACAATATGTACATATGTGAGAGATTTTTTCTAATAGAAACTACACATCTGAAAATATACAGTGCTGGGACAGACAGCAATTTCATTCTCATGAACACTGGTTTACAACTTTCACGATATTCCATGTCAAAAATTAGTCTCAGAATACGTTTCTGTCCTATAAATACCCTATTGAAATCCGAACCGCACCCCCAAGACATGATGTTCAGGGAAATATGTGAAAAAGCCATTGCATAATAGATGCTAATCAGACTTTTCTGATCTACATAGTTTTTCATCTGCTTTATTGCAAAAAATGCTTTATTGAGTTTTTTGCAGACACTATCAATATGAGAGTTCCAATTCAAGGCTTTATCCACAATTGTTCCTAAAAATTTTACTTCTTGTGACATATCTTGGACAAAGAATTGCGACAATACCAATTTCGGTAATTTTAAAGTTATTAACGTAGCGGAAATTAAAGTATAACGTATTACACTGGACCTACCAAGTAATAAAAAATCTAACAATT
The DNA here is from genome assembly GCA_015342085.1 of Leptinotarsa defecta. Taxonomy (NCBI): domain Eukaryota; kingdom Metazoa; phylum Arthropoda; class Insecta; order Coleoptera; family Chrysomelidae; genus Leptinotarsa; species Leptinotarsa defecta. The sequence continues at coordinate 8,140 of WOGO01009655.1, read as the reverse complement.
CCGTCTAACAGGAGCATTGAAGCGAAATGGAGGACCAGGAAAGCCAATGACAGTAACAACGGTAGAAGTAGAAGAGAATGTGCTGACCATGATAGAAGAAGATCTAGGTACCTACCTCTACTCGAAAAATTGCAAATACTTTGAATATATGTAACGGGACGATTTGGCACATTCTTGGAGATTATTTGTTGTACCCATACCACATAAGAGTTCAGGCACTTCCTCCTGCAGATTTTCTTCCACATAGCGCATTCTGTCAAGGGCTTTTGAGCACATTGGTTCAAATCCCTCAACTACTGACGCTTATTCTTCTTACCGAGGAAGCTAGTTTCTCAAGAAATGCCATAAGGAATTTCCACAATAACCATGTTTGGGCTGAAGAGAATCCACATGAGGTGCTTGAAAATCGTTTTGAACATCAGTTCTCGTTAAAAGTTTGGGTGGGAGTTGTAGGTGACTTCCTAATTGGACCGGTATTTCTGCCAGGATGTACCATTCTGGTGGATGTACCATTGGTTACAAGAAATGCAATGTGGTTTATGCACGATGGTGCACCAGCGCGTTTTAGCATATTGGCTCGAGAGTTTCTAACAGTAACATACTGAGATCGCTGATTTGGTCGAGGTGGACCTCACTTATGGCCTACTCGATCACCAGACTCAAACCCCCTGGACTAATTCCTATGGTATCACCTAAAGTCATTAGTTTATTCTACTCCAGTGAAGATGTGGAAGATTTGATAAATCGTATAATTGCTGGGTGTAACGCAATGAGAAACGATCCTGGTGTTTTTGAAAGAGTTCGGGAGTTGTTGAGTAGAAGATTGGATTTTTCTGATTGATTCGGCCGTTACTTGATGAAGGTCTATAGTAATTTCATAAACTACACCTCACGATTTGATCTCCACAAACTTTTTTTGAAAAATATATATCACAACATGTTTCAAGTGTTAGGGAAACATGTTGTGATATATATTTTACAAAAAAAAATTGTGGAGAATAGAATAGTGTAAGAAATAGTCCCTTAAATGTTTGCCGCATGTTAAATATAAACACCCTGTATAGACGATTCACTCACAAACGAAATTAAAATTGCCAAGACCTTTCAACAAAAAGTATTTAAATATACCAAGCATTTCAAACAAATTGAATCCCTTCGATATTAGCAATTGCTCGAATTTTCATATACACATTTATATAAATAAGAATCAGAATATTCAACGAAAGCCTTTTTTTGTGAAGGAAAATCAGTTTTTTATCGACTTTTTTGGGTATTTGTTACCTTCCATAATCTGAAAAATATAAAAATCATAATGGAGAACTTTATACAAGTGTAAAAGGGCAAACTTTTTATTTTACCCCTATAAGTACTGTGTAACTTATCGGGGTAAACTAAAAAATTGTTAAGAAATGATACAATACTTATCTTAACGTTTCGGATGCCAAAATCTGCCTCCGTCTTCAGAAATGGACCAAAAAATTCAAAAATATTTACAGTTATTCCTTTTTGATAATTTATTTCTTCACTTCTTCGAAAGATGTCAAAGGAGTTTTGAAATATGAAATTATGTCAATGTTGTTGATTCACAACTGAAACATTCGATGTAATACAAGGTGCTCTCTGATATCAGTCTGTTGTCATTTCGCCACTTTCCAAATTTTTTCTTCAAGATGGGTAGCCAAGTACGCTCTATTTCTAAGAAGCTATTCGAAATACAATTCTCTCCAGATATGAGAATATACTCTGATTCTTTTACTTACTTACTTAATTTTAGCTTAGAATGAGGCTCATTGGTAATCACTCTTGTCCTATTCCATTCCACTCAATGTTTACCGTCTGATTTTAAAATGTCTTCTGACAATTAAGATCCTGTCAATTGTCTATTTTTATGTAATCTTGATGTTCATTCTCACGCACTTTCAGTGGTCTCGAGGTTTCACCAATGTAACTTTTACCTCAAGAACAAGGTATTTCATATATACATATATAAACTAAAAAGTTTGCCCTTCTACACGTGTATGAAGTTCTCCATTATAATTTTTATATTTTTCAGATTGTGTAAGGTAACAAATAACCAAAAAAGGTCGATAAAAAAAAGAATCAGAATGTTTCTGTTAGTACCTAACTTCTGTTCGAATTTCTATATTTAATACAAATAAGAATTAAAATGTTCCCAATTTTGTTTTGCTTTTTTACTCGGTTGCCAGAAAAATTGTGTAAGCAACGAAATTGAAGTTGAGGGTTTCTGATGACGTCAACTTATTTGGTGAAAAGAGCATCGAAAAAAGTGATATATAGTATGTTCATGATGAAATTTCAGTTGAACTTAGAGCAGCCTTGAAAATTGAAACCTTCAGTATTTCTTATGCAAACAAATGTCGATTTCTTTCAAGTCATTTATAAAAAAGGTAGAAAAGTTGTTTAACTAGAAAAGAATACGTTTAACATGGGAACTAAATTTTTAGCAACGGTATATCTCCTCAATCACATTAATTACATTAATTACTCATAATTTTTATGTAATTTTAAGTATTTACTTATTTATTTATATGTGTGTTTGTAAATTGTAATTTTGTATTTGAAGTTGCTGATGTTTCATAGGAAACCCATGGCAATAAATATATTATTATTAATTACCTACCAATTACAACGGTGATTACCTAATTATTATTTTGATTTATTTCATTTGCATGTTGTCGTCAAGTTATACAATCTAATATAACGTGACATCTACTATCTAAATTGTTGTTCATATAGTTACGTGGCACGATTTTTTTTGTCTCTATGAAACTCTCAACAAATGAAAATTAGTAGAATACAACACGCCTGTTTTTTTAAGAACCAGTCAAAACATTATTGACCCCACCATAGCTGAAGCTGATGAATTAGGTATTGATTCTTTTTACTATATCAGTGAGTATTCATTTAATTCAATCGAAACGAGTCCCATTTAAATCAGCAAATCGGATCAAGATCTTCAGATGATGTGGTGCTGCAGGTTTTTCCGGATTTTCCTGCAGCTGAAAAAGCAAATGCGCCACTGGAATCAACGAAGTCGCCCCGGAGCGTCAATTAATTTTTATTGTTGTTTTATAATTTCACAAACTTTATTTCCTGAAAATGTTTCGATATATAGGAATAAATCATCATAAAAATGATGCTAGGGATTCGATGAAGTCAGCGAAGGCCATTTTCACCTGGTTCTACCGGAGAGAAAGTTATCGAAGTCTTTGAAAAGGTGGTTGTGGTGAGAGGTCTGGGAAGCCTAATAGTTACAAATTCTTTTCAGTTGATTTATTTCAACATCTCAAAATAATTTATTGTTACCTAAAACAGAAACAAATCTACCATTAACAAATCCTAGTGAGTATATACAAAAAAGATTGCGGTACTGGTTCAGTCAACCGTCCAGCACTTTTTAAATATCAGTCTCTTTATCTTAAATACTATTAAGTATTAATACTATAAGTATTATTACAAAGATGTATGTTACGTGGAATCGGCAACACCAAAAGCAGAAATAAACACGTTTATAACAGTAACCAGAAAAATTCCAATTATTGTGAAGTTATTAATTCTATTGGCTATACAAATTTCTTTTTCGTTCTTCACATTATATGTGGCGTTCCATATGAGTCCCACTCCAATGGCAATCTGAAATAGAGGGCAATTATTAACAAAATGTTATACTGAATAACGATGGCATCATTATTCTGTTGTAGTTTTTCTGTATCTATCTTATCTGGAGATAATAAATGACAACAAATTTCATCTATAATATTATAAAAAATGTGAAAGTTTGTGAGGATGGATGTATGTATGTGTATGTTTGTGGCTCTTTTAGACGATAGTGGATACTAACAATCGAAACGTCGTGAAAAAACTTGGCTTGGAATTTTTTAACTTTCAATTTCCATTTCTTGTTAATATTAATTTTTTTATTTTCATGTCGTGGTAATAGTTCATTTTTTTTTATTTTTTGGTTGATGCTTGTATTTTATTTCATTGTAATTTCAGTTTTTTTTGCCTAATATAATATTTAGCTAATCTTTTTACTTTTTAATTTTTTTACAGATTCTTCCAGGGATGTCAAATCAATTTATATCATATTAGACAATGGAAGTCCGAAATAATGAAATACACCACGAAACATTGTCAACCACCTTCAAACAAACGATGAATTATTACCTGTAATTCCGGTAAAAACCTTCATTCATTAGAATTTTATGGTGTAATCTAGAGGTGGTTCATTCACGAACAAAAATGGTCTAAATAAACTGTTCAACTTTAATCTATGAGCAGTTAACAGAATTGAATTGATGTTATGTGTGAATTAAAACCATTTTTTTAAACTACCACCATAAAAACTGGGTGCTCGGGATTCGATGTAGCCAACGAAGGCCTGGCCCTGATTGGCCAAGGTTCTACTGGTGACAAATTCATCGAAGGGCTCGAAAAGATAATAATAATAATATCGTCTTTATTATATAGAGGTAACAATTATTACATAATTCGAAGAAATAATACAGGAAAATCTCTTTCTTACTTGAACATCACGAGGCGAGATTTAGCCTTCGGCCACTCTTACATCTAACCCCCTGATGCTCATCTAGAGTTGATAATATGCATTAATTTTGATATCTCTTGTACAATACTGGTTTTATTTCTATTCACTTGTGGATTTTATTCTGTATATATTTTGTAACTCTAGTATTTCATAGTGTTTATGAAACGAACAATTTCATCGCCAATATTCACTTGTTTTTTTTAATATGCCCGAAGCAGTATGAAGCATTGTGTTGTTTGCAGACTGTGTATTGAGCAAGACGTCGTTTTCAAACCAATTCAAGAATTCAACAATATTTTATCATGTTATTCCATTCGGTTGACCATCTTGTTCAAACAAGTAGGTACACTAGAAGTGTTTTTAGAAATAATTTGAATACATTCACGCATTCAATTGAAATGAGTGAATTTATAGTTAATTACGGCTGTTACGTCTCGCATAATGTGCACTGAATATATTATTTATAAAACAATTAAATAACCTTGAAATATTTGTGATAAGATCAATTTAAACATGAGCATTTGAAACACACGTTCCTCATGATCTGGCGAAAAGAGTTAGTATCAAGTCTTCTATAAAACACAAATCAGCAGTTGGTGCACTTTTTAACAAAATGAAAATTAAAAACAATGCAAATTGAATAGTTAATCTTTTGCTTGATCTGTCAGATAGAAAACTGTCCAACACATATGAAATATTTTCATATCTCTGTATATGAGCATTAGATACTGGGTGCAAATGGGATCTCAAGTCCATCGTTATATTATATCAGTTGCAATTCGAGTTAATTTCATTTGAAATAATGAAACGTTCAATCTCCAAATGCTAATATCTACAAAAGTATCTTTTCTTGGTTTCGACAAGAAAAAATTTTCATTTCTCTTTTCATTGGAATGAAATAATTAATTCTCCATTGAATACATTATCTTTGTTTTCAGTAAAAAGTTTATCACAATTTTGTTGTTTTCGATAGGTAACAAACGAGTAATAACACCGGCAATAACAACTAACAACCACAAAACTATAAATACTAGTCTGATATGAATGAACTCTGTAGAAACTAAAGTTTAGAAACCACCCAAACGAAAAAACTTTCAGAAAAAGTAAAAAAATGAAATGAGTGTACCATGTATTATGTACTAGGCCTAGACAGATTAAGTTTTCAAAGTTTTTAAACTTGGTAAACATTTTTCATTATTTTCAATAGAAATAAATTATTTGAGTGAGGTTTTCGTTGAAGGTAAATTAAGACAGGTTGACTTATTTTTGGACATACAAGGGAGATTGACACCTTTTTGGCTTTAGAGCTTCTTGTCAATGATTTCTCTTAAAAATGGCATTCAAAAACATTTCATATAATTTACAGTATTGTTCATGAACGGTGGTTCTAGGACCTATACTGGCTTTAGTTTATATTTATCCATTATGGGATATATCATATCCTATTCACATGTCCCAACTTCGAACTTTCCCGGACCAATATCTTAAATAATTTGCTTTCCTCGAATGTTTCGTTTCCAACCAATATAACAGTCCTTTTAGCTACACTCGATGAAAAAATATACAACATAATTTCAACATTCATAATTAAATCTAAAATAGCAATATGAAACGTAGTAACTCGATTGATTCGAAAATTATGTGGCAAAATAAACTCCGGTTTGATGCCGGAGGGATTATAAAAAAAATTTTGGGATATGAAGTTCCCTTTTTCCACAATTCTGCATATTTTTTTCTACCTCTTCAATATTGGGAGTGCCGGTCGTTTATAGATGCCTTTCTTTTCTAATTTTTCAGATATCACTGATTTCAACCAGTCACAAAAATGGACAAAACTCTTGAAACAACCTTATATTATCATTTAAAAATATGAAACTTACTTGCAATAGCAAACTCAATGAAATCAAGATGACGCTAGGGTAGTAGTAAGGATGTCTGGAAAAACTCTCCAAAACATATCTCAGCTGGTTGGCATTGGCAGAGAATAACGCTAAATCCATCATACCCTGTGCTAAAGTTTTCTTGTGTTGATAAATATTAACGTCCGGTATATCAGCACCACCAAAGGTACTTCCAATCTCGGGATCGAAACCAACTCCAGGAGTTAAAAAGTGGGGTCTATCGCTAGGGGGGTGAGGGCTTATAGGTCGATGATTCTCTTGAGGTATATATCCATCGGGGTGGTCCTTGCTTGTATCTGGATCGTCTCCGTCATCGGGGCCAATTCTTGGCGTCAAGGAAGGAATAAAACTAGGCCAATCATCGTCTGTTTCCTTGGGATCGTTCGTCCCGTTAACTCCCGGGGTGTCCGGGTGCGTTGGATCTATCGTTTCCACGTCTGTCTTGGGGTTTTCATCTTTATTATCAAAGAAACCATCGTCAACTCCTGGGAAAGGTTGAGATGAAACCTGCCTGTCGTCCAAGTCATCATCCAGTTCGGACTCCGCTATCGGCGCACTTTCACTTAGTAAAACCATTGATGAGTAATCATTCGCTTTGTCAGTGCCGTTTAATTTTCCTCCGTTAGCGATTTGAGGATTCAGAGGAGCATATGAAACGTTCATTTTGAAAAATACAACTTGTGAACGGCAATAATGTTTACTGAAACGAAGTTTGTGTGTTACTGATACCGAAACCGCTGCTGAATAACATTCAAACAATGTTGATAATGTTATTTTGATGTGCGCGTTGTGACTGTCTCTTCGGCAGAAACTGGTTTTCAAATGTATTAATATACGACTGTGAATCAGCGGACCACGCTTCAGTGGAAGCGAAAATCTGTTCGGGTATTTCTAGTGACGACTGGGCGAGTTGAAATTTCCGCGCTAAAAAAAATAAGTAGGGTATTCCAATTCAACATTTCCTGTTATTATACATGGTAATATGTTCTCATTATCAAAATTTGGCAGGTTTTTGAACAATAAAAATATGATTGACCTACTTCAAACACAAACTGTACATTAACAATGAAACCCCTCCACATACGTGATCTGCTCAAAAGATAAGGCAAATGTTCAATTTTCGCGGGCTACGTACAATCGATTAGCGATTTTTCTATTTTTTATGGTGGTAAACTCGCATCGAACATATGTTCACGGTTTCAGCTGTTTAGTAAGTTGGTGAGCGGCATAAAAGTTAAAAGAGTGTTGTGTTCTGCTATCGAAAAAATGGATCAAAGAATTTGCATCAAATATTGTGTAAAAAATGGAATTGAGTGCTTAAAAACACTCGAAGTGTTGACAGTGGCATACGGTGATTGTACTCTGAGTCATAAAAATGTTTACAAGCTCTTACAAAATGTAAGATCCTTAAGATAAACTATTGTAATTGCCTAAAAATAAATAAACATATTTATTTTTATTAGTCCAGTGCACCACAAACTATTATTAAAATACCAAATGGAACATAAAGAAGAAAAAATATTAAAAAGACAAAAATATAAGCATAAAGAAATGCAACACTAATGATCGATTGAATTATAAAACAACACGTAACTATGTCAAGTACATTACAGAATTGTAACAAAGTCCCAAATGTTACATCAATGTGCAAACAAACCCTAGAGTCAAGTTA
>WOGO01009654.1:0-10119 GCA_015342085.1 Leptinotarsa defecta | reverse complement strand
CCCCAGCCAGGTAGGGGTTCACCGTGAAGGGCGGCAATGATGTCTGAGGACTTTCATGCCGCCACCAAATAATCAGTCTTGACCCACTTGTTCTTCTGACGAGCACAAGTCCCAAGGGTAAGGGAGCTGGGCTCCAACCTGCTTGAAATGAAATGACTTCCACAGCGAAAATCAGTGGTTGACTTCTATCAGTTGAGTCAACATCGTTAACCGTTCTTTTAAGCTGGCGATTATATCAGACAAAGAAAGAGAAATTCAAGCTGAATTTGGAATTATTGTCTCAGAGGAGACTTGTTACATAGAATATTGTATTACGATGATATAGTTTCTATTGGAATTATGGAAAACAAAGTATTTGAAACGAAATAAATGAGAACTGGACATTGGTTGAATATGAGTATGAATATAGAGATATTGTACAAGGTGGTCTTCAGCTGCAGTTTCTCCTAGTTGAGATTTGAGAAGTAAAACAAAACTTACTTCTCAAATTGAATTCGTTATCGATGTCGCTGTGGAGCATATTGGCATTTATCAAGGCCAGGATATAAAATCAAGAAGTCTTTTTCAAGACCGATTGCTGTAAACAGAACTTTTTAGTTCTAGCATTGCCCTTATCAAAGCTTATTGAAGAATTTATACTTAGTAACTTTCGGCATCACGCCGCATCGAGGGACCCACTAGCCGGCCTTCTTGGACGTATTCGACCTACCCAGGCTCGAATACATCGGAGGGTACGCCGACCCAGCATATCTGGCCAGGAGACAACCGGTTGCCAGGAGGCAACCAAGTATAGATCCTCCGGTTGTCTAACACCCGCCGGCTCTAATATCCATGCGACAAGCGGCCTAGGAGCGGAAGCAGGTCTTCCGCAACTCCACGCCCAGCCGGGTACTTCTTCGGGACTGCTCCAGGTACCGTCTTGGCGACATGATTATCATGGTCAAAAACTAGGCTTAATTCCCTCAGCTCCCAAAAATTGCCAAGAGTTTATTTTATGCAAACAGCTGATATGACGGGGAGATCAATTTTTGAATCGATTTAGACAGATGAAATTATTGAGGAAATATGTTACCTTTACAGACTAAGATTGCATGCGAAACACGGCAGAGTATAATTATGTGATTAAAAACACGTTACTAAGTAATATTCTTGAGTTCGCTAAAATACGTTTATGAACATTTTAGAGGAAGATAATACACTCATTTTTCACAAAATGTAGAGCTTGGAGAATTTACTTTTGAAAGGTTTATATCATAATTTGCTGTCACTCATCAGCAGTTTCAGGTGATTCATTATAAGACATAAATGTGAAGAACTCGGTACTCTGAATTTTCTTCACCCTATATCAGAGCTGAAGAATCCTGTAGATTTATACTTGAACTCAAGTACTTTTTTATTTGTACCAGTACCTATTTGAACCTAAAAAGTGTGGAGGCAACTCGGCTAACATTTTTCAAGATGGCGGCACTTACGGTTATACCGGAAGTATGTGTCAACTTCGTTATTTTGAATTGAACACCCTATATATTACATTTTTGGATTCTACTTTAGAATCTAATCACTTTTGGTGTATAATATCTTGTACCTAAGTTTTACCGTTTTTGACATTCAGGTTTTTATGTCAAAAATGATGTTTGCAGACCCTACAATAATTAACATTTTTTTTCTATAAGGAATCCTTTATCATTATGTTTTGGTAGGGTTCCTTGTAGAGTAAAACCAAATTCAATAGACTTTATATGAAATTTCAATAATTATTATAAAAAAAAGGTGGTCAAAAAATAAGAATATAATTGAAATTTAATAAACCGTCTAAAGTGACTTTTTTCAAATGATTTAATCGTTTTAATCATTATTAAGGGTAACTTTGTATAAGGATATCTATTCCGAAAATAAGCAGTTTTTGAAATATTTTCAATTTAATTTTTTTCTATCGACAGAATTAGGTACTATACAGGTTCTGAATTCTGTCAGGTGGTCATGACGGCGCAGCGTTAGAAAACAATTGATACGATAATATCACTACTTGTCATTTGCAAATTGTCGATAATAAATCATGCCGGGACGTATGGGTGCTATTGTATAGCGAAACATGGGTCGCGGTTTTTGAAAAACCCTTTATAGTTAGTGAAAATCATATAATAAACTATTAATGAGTTTAATATGGATTTTCATCAAGTATCGGCCAGTTCTATTCAATTATAAATTATTGTAACTGTCAACTACTATTCGAATATTTTTCAAAATGCCGTTTTCTCATCAAGAAAAATGTGATATTTCAGAATCCTACTTGGTTTGCCAGAAAAATTGCGTAAGAGCACTCCAACTCTATAGCAATTCTTTCCCCGATCGTAAATTACCTAACCAGAGTTTTTTTGCTGTGCTTAATTGTCGATTCAGGAATAATGAAAAAGTTTTGAGAAGAGGAGAACTGAAACACGTAATATCTGAAGATACAGAAATTGACGTTTTAGCCTACTTTGAAGTAAATTCAAATAATTCCATCAGAGATTTATCTAGAGAAATAGCTGTTCCACCGTCTGTTATTCAACGAATTCTGAGGAAACAAGACTGTTCCTTATAAGGTAAGACCACTGCAAATATTAGAATCTGGTGATCCTGAGAGACAATTGGGGTTTTGTCGGTGGATTATGAACAAATGCAGACAAGATACAAATTTCTATAGAAATATTGTATGGAACGATGAGGCTGATCTTTGTTTCCGAAAGCCATATTGATGATCGCTCAAGATGTTAAAGCCTTCCAAATATTTAAGGATATGGTGGTTTAGGGTTTTCTCTATGATTTTTGATATCACTGATAGCAAAGCGACTATTTTTAATTCTTTATTTTCTATTGTGATTTGTTTTGCGTGAAAATGAATGACTTTTTGAAACGTATCTATGGCAGAATACAACTGTCATCATTAGAAAATGAAACCAAATCATCATTTTTTTCGAGAATTTCTTCATTTTATTATATGTATACTTATATCGATTAAGGCTGCAGAAGAAAATTATTTTGGAGTCTACAGGATGGCTCAATAAAGTTTGACATATCAACAATATATTTTTTTGAATGGAACACCGTATTCTGTTACATCTTGAATAGGTTAGGAAAAAATTTAATGAGAGTACTAGGTACAATTGGAAACTGAATAACATCGAAATGTATAAAAAGCATCCCTTTGAATTCTGATCAAGCATAAAAGAGTTTTCGAGATATTGATTTCGATCAAACCCGATTTTCAATATCATACAGAATGTTCAATCATTGTCACTTTTTTATAATTTCGGACAAAGATAACTTTGCTATTTCAAATAGAACACGGCCATATTTTTTTTTGGTATGAACGATATAAAATTCAATTTTCTTTCATTTCATTTTGGGATTCCCTATATCTAACCTACATAGTTTTTCAGATATTGGTTTTTTCAAATAGTAGTTCTCATTTCAATGCATTCTTTAAATCAACATAGGTTTGAAACAACATTTATTCTATTTGTTGAAAGAATTCTTATTAACAATTATTGTGTTTCACGTTATTCAAAAACATTCACTGGATTATTACCGTTGAAAATGAAAACTTATTCTATTCAAGAGCGGATAGAGATTGGTGAGTGTTTAGGGAATCGCCTTTTGGCCTCGAGGGTGTATGCTCAAAAATATCTAGACCGCAATCATCCAAATAAGTTGGTTTTCAACGATTGCTATATACATGAATTTCGTAGTGTAGCTTATAAAAAGGCAAAAAGATCAAAAACTATCATTAAAAATGAGGAAAATGCATTTTTTATTGTGAGATCTCTCATAGAAAACCTTCATACGAGTCAACGTAAGATCGAGAAAGATATAAGGATAAGCTGACGGAGCATTTCTAGGGTGATGAATAAATACAGATTTCACTCGTATCGTATTCAGATGCACCAGAAATTATATGAAACAAACTTTCATCGACGAATCGAGTTTTGTCTATAGGTTCTAATGAATGTACTTTTCATAACAATGACTCATTGAGAAGAAACAACTTCCATTATTATTAGAGTGACGTACCTACCTATATCTTCATTTGTCCGGACTCTGCATAGATTGAAAATATTCAAAATCCAGAAATCAAAACTAATAAAAAGTGGTTGAAAAATTTGACTGGAGTCAACAATCCTAAAGATATTGAACAATTTATTGCACATGGATACAACTTCAGTTTATCTCCAACAACAAAAGACATTTCGATTCCAAATTTGTTGTCGTAAATCGAATGTATAATGAATGATTTCAATGAAAATAAAAAAAATAATTTATAGAGCCAAAATCATCAACATACTCATTAATTATTTCCAAAAACCACATAATTATAAAAATCATCTAAATCAACTATATACAAAATCAAAAGATATCTGCAAAGATATTCATGATATATAGGTAACTCAGTAATACCAAAATATTATGGATTACCTAAAATTCACACTCAGGCATACAGCTTATATTAAAGATTCGTTTGAATTTGCTTCTTTCATCAATGAGAAATCTATCCCAACAGGCTATAATTCAATAAGTCTTGATGGGGTATCTCTTTACAGCAACATACCTATAGAATTGATTGAAAAAGGAATATTAAAACGATTAAATGATATACAAAAAAATAATCAAATTTTTTGAAATAACTAAATTTATTCTCAAGTTAGATACTTCTCATTCCAAGGAAATTATTTTCATTTTAAACAAATCTTAAACTAACAAGTTCGGGAAGATATATTAATTATAATTTGTTTCATCAAAAATAAACACAAATAAATTCAATTCTCTGTCTGAAAAGTAGAATCGAAATAGTTCATCCCTCACTAAAACAAAAAAATTACTGTTATTGAAAAATATACTTATAGAAAATTCTTTCCACAAAAATTACTTAACAAAATTATTTTTACTACCGTCACTAAGACCGAAAGTACAAATAAGAATTCTCATAGTGAGATAGAAGACAGAATGAAATATTTTTTCTTTCCTTATCTTCCAAAATAGCTAAAGTTTTTCACAATGAAAATAATATCAAAATTTCTGAATATCAAAAATCCAAATCAAAATTTGTGAATCAAACGCTATTTACAATATACCAGTTAATAATTGATATTTGAAGCATATTGGAACAACTTCCAGAACATTATCAAGCAGAATAACTTCACACAAAAGTGATATAAGATTAAACAAAAATTCATGTGCATTAACTCAATATTCTATTGAAACAAAACACAAAATTAAATTTGCTGAAGCAAAAGTTTTACATTCAGAAAAATATTTGTCAAGGAGGTTTTTTCACGAAATGATCCTAATTAACAAAAATCCTAATAATATGAACAAAAAAACAGACATTGAAAATCTAAGTATAATTTACAATTATTTACTAAACATAGATAAATATCGGTAATATTCTCAATTTAAAATAGTGACAGTTGTACAAAATTCATCAAATGAGCATTTATGAAAAAATATAAATCTCTCAATGATAATGTGCCTTTTGCCATTACAGTAAGCTTTGAACATGACATTACTTATATCAGATATCTGAAAATTATGACATTATTACCATCAATGCTTCTATTTTGTGAAAAAAATTTGTCATTCAATAATTGATTTTCAATTGTACAACTCAGAAAAAGTACAAAAAATTAATTTTTTTCTGTAACTCTAAAATTGAATGTGTGACACTTTTTTACATGACATGTATGTGTGAATGTGTGACACTTTTTTACATGATGAAAAGTATTAACTTTGTTTTTCTCATTGCCACGTCTGACTTTTTACTATAACCTCAAGTTAGTAAGTACATTTTTTACCTATTTGTTTTACAATTTTGCTGCAATGTTTTTAAATTTCTTGTAGATGTCTTGATAAAGACCTGTGCAACGTCTTCGACTTGGAAGATTCGTCGCAAGTTATTTTCCACTATGAAAAGCAGAAATTAATTTCGTTTGGTCGATCCGATCAACCGATAGATTGGTTTCGGGGTGATTGTCCCATCACACCAATAGGTGGTTCTACTTATGTATCGCTTGCGTTCACGCAGTTATTTCCATCAAGTACTTTTTTTTGGTTATTCACATTTTGTCTTCAGTCGAGGACCGCCTGCCCAGTACTGACGATGCCCAAAAGACTGAAACAGCTGTCTACCGGTGGCTCCTAAATTGAAACCAATATGGAAATGATCAGAATAAAACTTATCTATTTCTCTTTTGATTTTCATGGAATCATTTTTCAGCAGCTTGACTGCATTAACCTTTCTCGATTTCATATCGTTTCTGGATTCGTTTTCCAATGGTATTCCAGGAAATGGAATCGTCCGATTTATAATACAATCAAGATGGGAATATAATTTTCTTCTAACTAATATAGTTTATTGTGATTTTCACAAAACCGTGATACGTATTTAGCTATATAATAGTTTCTTTAAACAGCAAATTAAATGTGTCGTGTAAAACCAATGAAGAGTTTGGTGTCAGATAGGTCAGGGAGTAGTTAAATTGTCATGTGATTCATGCGCGATATTTCACATAGTTTAAACTTAAAGATCAGTCAAAGCGCGAATAAAAGAACAGAAACAGTTTCCAGAATGAAAAAATAACGTCAACTTATGTTACTCGCCTACTTACAGATGTACATGAGTTCAATCGTTAATTCAAAACTTTTCATTCTGGAAAGTATGAAATTCATATGTTCCCAATATTTGATGAACGATCCATTTCATTTAAAAAGCTTCCTTTGTTTAATTTGTTTTTATCTGATTATCATACTTAGCCCCTTTATAATAATTACTACATAATAATCATTCATTTCCAGTCCTGTTTTTACTACTGAATTAAGTATTGTATCTTTTTTTTCAGATGGTTGAAGCTTGAAGCTCGTCTAGAATTAATTATCTGATTGGAGTATAGGTAATACCTAATGTTTTTAGACTATGAAATGGTCATAATTTAGGAGTAATTTACTACTTGAAGAAGCTATGTTGTAAACTTGTAGTGAAAATCACAACAAACTCTATTATGGAATGGATATTCAACAAGTATCGGCCAGTTTCATTAAAGTATTTTCTTTTGCTTTGAAGTAGTTTCAATTTTTTTAATCTTATCTCTCGTGCATCCGATCCAGGAGTTGTCATATATTCTCCTTTAACTTTATCGAATGCAGAAGTACATCAATTGAAATATAGTGCAGAAAAACATGCATTGCAGGACTTTGATTAAAAAATAATCATAACAGAATTACCAGAGGCTTCTAATAAAAACTTGAAAAATTAACTGAGGATTGCGAATCAACTGAATTGTTCTTCCAAAATATCTTGATCCCGCCGTTGCCGCGTTCAGACTGGCAGTGTCAATGGAGAAATGGGGGAAATATGTATCCACAAAAGTTTTAAAAAGAGTTAGTTTCGGGGTATATAAGCGCCTGCTTATTACTGAGCACGCAACCCAACCGACACCGAATACTGCCAGTTGCCAGTTTTGATAGGACAAGCTATTGCAAGCAGTTGTGTACAGGGCGATTCTTGAGGGCGATACACGTTGAAAAAATACTATTTGAGGTTGGTTATTATTTCTTTATTGATTGCTGTTCTGTTTTTTCCCGAAATTGGTGGATGTTTGTGCAGATTTCGGAATAGTCATTTTGAACTGTTCACGCAGAAATGGAAGTATTCATTATCGATCGCTACTTTGTCAGAAGTCAATGATAATAGTGTTAAATTTTATTTTTTATTAGCTCTCCAAGAACGATTGACAAACGTCATTTTTTGTAGAAGAAATCAGTCTTTATCAAACATTTTTTGATACTTTCGCCCTTCATAATCTGAAATATGTAAAAATTGTACATGTGAAAAAAGTGCAAACTATTCAGTTCATCCCGATATTGAATAATTTTGCTTCTCGAAAAAAAGCTGAGAAATCATTCAGATATCTAGCTTACCGTTTCGAAAGCTGAAAATTGCCTCCGTCTTCAGGATTAAAAGAAATCTAATGATACGAGCAGTTATTTTTTCGCTGATTCTCTTTATTTTTAAACTTCCTCGACATATGTCTAACTAGTTTTAAAATGTCGGTCCAAAAAATATGGTAAATTTTAATTTTTGTCAAAAAATATAAATTTTTTCATCAATTTCTATTTTGTCCCAATCAAAGTAGCCCCTCAGATATAATAATACACTTGTTCTAGCGTTTTTCCCAAGGGTGTCTTCAATCTTGGGAACAGGAAAAAGTCGCAGGGGAGCAAATCTAGTAAATACAGTGGCTTAGACATGATTATGGTATTGTTTTCAGCCCAAATATTATGAACAAGCAAGAGCAGGTGCATTATGATGATGCAAAAGCCATGAATTGTTTTTCCACAATACCGGACGAAGCATGGTTTCTCATAGGATGTGCATAACTTCAAGATAATACTTTCTTCGGAACTACCATCTAGTTTTTTCACTCATATGATTCCTAATCTTTTTACCAATCGGGACTCAATGGGAAAGCTACCTCCTAGCCTCGCCATACCCAAACTCCTGAAATGGTGCAAACGCTTACCTACGCATTTTGTCTAACCTCTGAAACATGCTGGTTATGAGGTTGCAGCTCATGAAGACTTTGGCGAGTTCTTCTGGATATTTGTACTCGCAATACCATATCGACTAGTTTCATGGGTCGAATTTCTGCCAGAAGTATGGAATGGATTTGCTTATTTGCTTTCTTCTTCGTTGGAGTAGAATCTTTTGAAATCGTCCATGTCGAAAGTACCTTTGGGCATAGTTGCGAAAGAATCCTATTGTTTCTTGAGTTTCTCTTCTTCTAGCTCTTCTGGTTCTAGAGACTCTTGCGTCTACTCTTGTTTCTTTTCACTCTTCTTCTCCAATTTCTTTTCCTCCTTATTTCCTTTACCTTGAGCTGTTGGTTTACCGGTACCAATTTGAGCTGGTTTACTGCAAATTTCTACTTGACCAAGAACCTCTTTGAATTCCCGTTGGTTTACCGGGGTATTGAACCATCTATTCACATTAACACATAGCTTCCTATAGTCGGGATCAAGGACATACTTGTATGAATTCAGTAAGCCAGAGTGAGCCTCTCTCCAACTTAATAAGTAAGGGTGAGTAAATGGCCATTGAGAATTGTGAGTGCAGCCTTCATGTCTTCTTTCGCTCTTTGAGATGTTTCCTGATTACTACCAGTGTTTTTGAGGATGCCAATAACGGGAAATTCTAAGCACAGACCGGGGGTAAAACTTCACCTTCAGCAAAACCAATCCACTGTAAAATTTTTGCCTCTCAACTGGTCATCAGCTACAGTATAAGCAATAGCATTGCTATCCTGTAGGCACTTTTCAACATTGGATTCGAAAGCAGGTACCTTGCTGCTTGGGAATTTATCCGCGAATTCCTTGGTTTTACTGGTTCCTCCAAAAACGGAATTTGGAGCTGATTTGACAGACATCTTCACATATTGTGCAGCGATGAGAACTTTAGCGGCACGATTATTTTCAGGATAAGTGTACAATCTCACGGCAGTCATACTCACTACTCTATAATTTTCGTGCATATGCAGTAACACAATCTTATCGAGTCCTATGCTAGGAATCGCAAAAGACAAAACATCCTTACTCCTCAGCTCGTACAAGTTCTGAACTTTTAGGGTTGTCGTTCGTTGGGAGGACGTCAGCTTGTTGAGGAAAATCAGATTTCAACAATTGTTTTTGGAATCATATTTTTTCAATTTGAGAAACTGAATGCAAAAAGCAGAAAACTCATTTGAGGACAAAAAACATAAGTATATACTCGTAAAAACAGTATTTTGATAAATGTATTTCATGATGAATTTTCCATTCCTCCTAGATATTTTTCAATCTTATACCGCGATTTATCGACTCCATTCAAAACTAATCCGATCCACCTCAATAAAAAAATCCGAATTATTATTTGTCTGCTCTTAAAAGCAGTTATTGATAATTGTATATCAACGACTTTTTGAAAAAACCAAGAATCCAATATATTGCTTTGCTGACGACAGCACACTTGTCTCGTCATTCCATTTGGATTCCAGGACATTGGCTACGGAGGCACATCTTCACCGGCAGCAGGAAGTTGCATACCTTAAT
>WOGO01009653.1:0-10120 GCA_015342085.1 Leptinotarsa defecta | reverse complement strand
CGCTACGCTCACTCACAAAATAAAACCTTTCTTTTAACATACATATCATAAATAGCTATTGTGTTCACAATTCAATTATTTGTGTTTAATATTTAGGATTTGTATTTTGCGTATCATATATCGAATAAGTTATGCTTCTCGAATGTTCAATGCCCAACTCCGTATGTTCTTGAACGGATTATCTACTGATTCCAAAACCCCTACATCCATTACGAAGATATTTCAATCATATATCACAAGCCAGCCGCAAAAATACCACTGTCAATTGTCCAGTACCATAAACTAAAGGATGATCCGCGTCTACAAAGTGAAAGATTTCGTACGGCGAGCTGCTTACGATCAGACTTTCCGAAGAGGTCACATTCTTAGACCTCTCCTAAGCTGGCTTTATGTTTCCCGCATGACCCTTCGTGATAGATGATTGGAACACTACAATTTATATCCCAGAAACCAGAGATATCGGTACACTAAGACGTTATCTCGCGGCGAAAAAATAACATGAGTGTTGATAAAAGAAGAGAGTGAGTTTCTCTGTTGTTGGAAGTTTAATTTAAAAACAGTGTTTTTGAAACACGTGTTGCATTTTTCTGAACAGTTCAGTAAAGATTTCACTTTTCAAGGATATGAGATAACATAGGAGGCATATGAATTAAGAAAGAGTTCGCCTAAAAACCACTTTCCTCTTTATCGTCACAGGTGTCTAGTTTGACGAAGCATACACTGAAACTAATGATATGAGGAAATATATGATCGTGGCCATCTTAGATTACACAAATTCAGATGAAAAACAGTTACTTTCCTGGAATATGATAATAAAATAATCTATATCCATCCAGCAAACAAAACAAACCAAACAACGACAGATGCGTGATCAAAGCATGAACACAACGTACATTTGCATCTATTGGGTTAAATAAACAAGCCTACTTACTCTGGCCGATTAGATTTAACTGTAATCGGCTAGCGGAACTCATTGTTTCAGGTATATAGCTACAGTATCGGAGTGGTCAGTTACGTTTCAATGCATGTGGTATATACGGTTTTCGAAAGTTTAAAATTTTTAAAATGTCAAGTACTGGTACGGTTGAAAAAACTGCTGAATTGTGTCCATACACCCCACCTAAAAGAGGACCAAAAAAACTGCACCTTGATATTAATGAAAAAAATTTAATAATGAACATTTACAAAAATCAAATTGAAGCAAATCCTTTATTGTCCGTTAATGAACTCGTTAGAAAAGTTAAAAAAATTGCTGAAGTGTCTCCTTCAAGTGTCTATGGAGTTATAAGAGAATATAAATAAATGCATTCTTTTTCGGTTCCAAAATCATATCTCTCTAGAAAAAAAATTATTGATAAGATTTTGATTTGAACGCTATCAGAAGAAAAGTATATCATTTTTTTTCGAAACAAAATGCTAACAATAGATTCGGTTCTAAAAATTGTAACCGATGATCCTGATCTACTAAATTTCAAAAGGTCAACATTCCATAAATTATTAAAAATTTTTAGTTTTAAATTCAAAAAAGAGTGGGAAATACTTTGTTGCTCAAGAACCCAGAAATAATATTGTAGAGACGACAATATTTAGTGAAAATTAGAGCCTACAGAAGAGAGAATAGAAAAATATATCATATGGTAAACTCAGGCCACTGTGAATCCAGAATCTGGGTTGATTAATTAACAACTTCTTCAAGACAAGCATTTTTTAAAGGCCTCTCAACAACCGTGTATGATTGTGAAAAAAAAATTGACATTGTTATATTTCATCAGTTCGGACTTCAAGATGGGTAGAAGAAAACTTTGGATAGTGGCGAAATGGCAACAAACTGGCAAACTAAAAAGTTTGCCCTTCTACACTTGTATAAAGTTCTCCATTATAATTTTTTTTTTATATTTTTTCAGATTGTGGAAGGTAACAATTACCCAAAAAAAAAGGTCGATAAAAAACTGATTTTTTCCTCCACAAAAAATGACTTTCGTTGAAAAAATTGAAATATTGATGAAAGCTGAAAATTAAAAAATATTATTAATAAAAATGAAAAATAAAAATTGAAAGATTCCAAACCGAATTACGTCACCCGAAAGTAACAATTTTATTAAAACAAAAAACTGAAATTACAAGGAAATAACATACAAGCTACAACCAGAAAATAAAAAATTGAAATATCAATAAAAGCTGAAAATTAAAAAGTATTATTAACAAAAATGAAAAATGAAAATGAAAATTAAAAGATTCCAAACCAAGTACCGTCACAAATCAATTTATATTATATTAGACAATGAATGGAAGTTCGAACTGATGAAATACACCACGAAACATTGTCAACCACCTTCAAACAAAATGTTATTGTTATGTGATGTTATTCGTATGAAAAGAAACGCTCCTCCTGTTTCAACTGAAACAAAATGGAATAATTGCGTAGGGCATGTGAAAGATGAAGTAAAAATGAAAAATTTGAGATTAGATCATCTAATGGATGATTTAGCCGACAAAAATCCATTGATAATTTATCTTAATGATGACTATTTTAGTAGAAGTTCTTCAGAATTTGAATATTCTTACTTTTTCAATTTATATGCTAAAACATCATTTTGAAATCAAGAACTATTGACCCGTTTGTCTGGCTGAAATAAAATGACCCCATTTTCTTGTAGTCCATTTAAATGTTATAGCCGCAAAATTTTCTTTTTTTTTTTCATTAGTTAAACTTTGAATAATTCTTCTATACCCAGCCGCATATTATTGAAAAAATACAATAAAATTTAGGTAGTTCCTTAGTACGACTCTGTACAAGCAGCCTTGTCTGGGAGATCACCTACGCTATGCATTATTATTGTTTTGGAACACTTTTTCGCTTGGAAGGATAATTGATTGGAAATTTTATATAATATTGATTAACAGAACGATCAGACGAAATCTAACTCGATGAAAGACCTTCAAATTGGTTATTTCCGATGATAAATTTCCATTTACTAAAGAAATGACCAAGACCAACGTTTTTATCAGAATTCATCCTCAATCAGTCTAAATTGAATGTTTCCGAAAGATAATTCCTCAAGAACCTCCGAGTAACAATGCCACCCTGAAAGAAATCATATAACACGGCTTATCATTCTGCCGCCCATATATTTCCTTCATTGCAATGCTCGAAGGAATGAGAGAAAGACAGAATCAAATAAATGGCAAACTGTCAATAGGACTTTTCTACTAGTCGTTTTAACCATCAGTCGTGGCGTCGAATGTAATATTCAGCATTTCCTTTATCGCACCCCTTTTGTCTGAACGGTTTGTATTGGACGTGCGATTTTCGAATTCAACAAGCGTTAAAGCATTGTCATAACATCAAGTGAACAAACTTTTGCGTCGATTCACCGAAAAGAATTTTGAAATGCGAGGATATGCTGCTCAAATGTACTTCTTTCAGAAGCAGAGTAGAAGAGAGGAAGTGATACCTCTGTACATGATATCACTGAATATAAATATCAGAACGATACAAATTATCAGAACAAATCCATGGTAACGGTAACGGAGTAGCACTCACATTATCAAAAAAATGTCACACTTACATTACACTTCAATTTTATGCTTTCAACTGAATTAACATCAATATTACATCACATCACTTTTACTTTTTTATTTAAGATGTTTATAACCACACGTATTCTCGGACAGTCAAGCGGCGTTGAAATCTCTTGGCTCCTACCGAGCAACGTTCTAAATTGGTAGCAAATTTCCAAAAACGACTGCCTTAGATAGGGAGACGCAACAGTTTGTCTCTGATCCGGATTCCTGGCCCTACTGGCCTAGAAGGCAATGAGGCTGCTGCCTTCCTTGCAAAGAAGGGTTCTGCAAGCAGCTTCATCGAACCAGAACCTGTCATTGGCATCGCTTTAGTCTTTGCCAAAAAAAGATTGAACACCTGGATGGCAAGAAGATGTCTGGACTTCTGGCAGAATATTTCAGGATTGGCTCACTCCAAGCTGTTTATTCACCCTTCGAAGCTTGATACCAAACAGTTGTTGGACTACAGTAGGGATGAACTACGATGTTTAACAAGCTTTCTTACAGGTCACTGTCATTTGAATCATCATATGCATAGACTCGGTCTGTCGGAAGATAGTGTGTGTCGCCGCCTCTGTTTGAAAAATGCGAAATAGCAGAGCACATACTTTGTGCCTGCCCCGCTGGGGACCGAATCAGGTTGTTAGAGTTCGGCAGAACCGTACTTTTACTCTCTGACCTGAAAGACCACTCACCATACAAAGTAATCGTTTTCGTTAAGAAGCTGGGTTAATTTGGTCTCGAGTGTGAATGGGATAAACCCCTGCGGGTTACTATGGACCTGACCTAGCATAACCTAACCACACGTAGCGAAATTACTTTTTTATATTCAAATACTTACAAATAAATATAAAACGGCAAGTTCATTGAAACATAGTGTTTTGAGGTTTATTTATTGTTTTGAAACAATAATTTGACAGAATCATTTCCAATTTGGGGTTGAAATTATTTATATTTTTTTTTTATTTATATAATTATATAATGAACATCACTAACTGTCGATTATGAAAAGTCCACAGTTTATTGGTTGTGGAAATGACTATTTCTTTAATATAAGAGATTAAAAACCGTCCAAACTTTTCCATGAGCAACATATGAACTGTCAAATGTTAATAATACGTCATCAAAGGATGCTCTAAAAAAGTATGTGTGTTATCACGTACTTTATTGATAAAGCACGTGTAGTCTTCTGAAAAAGCTGTGAAGTACCCAAGCTCTATAAATGCAGTATCTGCATTGTCCATCACCGTTTCAGTTTCAATAATTCAACTTTTGAATGATCCGAAGTTCATAAGGTTGGAGATTAATCTTTCAATGACATTTGGAGATTTCCGTTTTTCTGGATACCTTGTTGCACAAGTATCACATGTTCTTGTAAAAACCTTATTACATTCGCCATAAATCACCAATTAATTAAAGAAATCGGGATTATCATAACCAACACGAGCCATATTGTACCTTTGGAGAGCACGAATCTGACAATAAACAACTTTATTTCATTTATCACTGAACATTGTGTTGGAGGATCGACAGCAGCCTACTAGAACTATCAACATTTCCGGCAAGTATGTAAAATTAGGTAATATAATTGAATATCTTCAAAAAATTTTGGGTGAAGGATATCATAACTAGGGCTTATTTTCAAGATATAATTGAACCTAGAAGAGAAAAAGGAAGGTTCCCATTTGAAAAAGTTGAGATATTTTATTTCTCTCATTCACTTATTGGACTCACATTTTTGCATACCCTGTGAATAATTCAATGGATGCATATTTTTTTATTCTTAATGTACATAATAATGACGTAGATATGTTCTGTAAGCTACATCTGTAAGAATTTGAATCATGGAAAGAATTAAAAAATGTGGTAAAATACAGGGTGTGCCTTCAAAAATCACAAAGATGACGTCACTTCCAGTG
Organism: Leptinotarsa defecta; assembly: GCA_015342085.1. NCBI lineage: Eukaryota > Metazoa > Arthropoda > Insecta > Coleoptera > Chrysomelidae > Leptinotarsa > Leptinotarsa defecta. Next base: position 4,637 of record WOGO01009653.1, on the reverse strand, counting down.
AAACCGGAAACGTTACATCAACGAGAATATTTTAGTTGAACTCTTCATCAGTTTTTCACCCATCCCATCAATTTTCAGAATCGTTCTACTAGTATTCTATATAAAGATCACGTTAACTAGTCAAAATACACCCTGTATAGTGAAAACTCTCACAATACAGTGTTACTTGAATATGACATTCTTGAGGTTTGGTGAACTGACATAGCTCAGTACTAAAAATAATTTTATTGTTCGCAAACTTGGCATATATTGTTAGAAATCACACGTTAAAAGCCTCGTTAGTCCTTATCTCGAACTAGTTTCTCAACTTCTGAGAGTTGTCGTTCGTACGGGCGCGACAGCTGATTAACGAAAAAACAAGATTTTTTTAAAACAGAATTTTGCTCAATTTCCGTAAAGCAAAACTTTCTTGGGGCCCTGATTACTGTACGACGAGTAGGTTTCTTGAGTTTCAGAAATTGTAATTTCAACAACTGTCACAAGTTTTGAAACATGTTGAACATTTTATTGATCTTCACCGACAAAACACAAAAATTGTTTTAAAACAGGACAGTTCTAAAATATTCTTCATTAGAATTCAAAGTTTATGTAAACACTGTTTTGAAACATGCTGTTTCACGAGTTGAAGCAGAGTCCAAAGGACAACCATTTCTCGTGTAACTTTGTTAGCAGTCATGCTATCGGCCAATATGTACCAAAATAATATCAGGGATAATTTTTCGACAGAAAGCTACGAATATTTTTGATATTTATTTATGTAGCGTCACATTTTCATCTACAAAACTATTGAAAAAAAAAATTAATAATTTTCATTGTAACTGAAATAAGATTCAAAATACGCGTAGACTATGACAGAATCCTACCCATATAAACATATATTCATCTTTGAATAAATTATAGAGAAATAAACAAATAAAAAACATTTCTTGTATCGTTGACTGTATCGAGGTTATCGTATAACTAGCTAACAGGTTTAACCAAACTTTATAGATTTCCTCAACAGAGGACTGTGATATACCTAATATGTTTGTGAGTCTCAATACACAAATCCTTGCAAACTATTGTTCATCAGGTGAAAGATCTAGTTGCACAATACATTGAAATTGACATTAGCAATGTTCAAATGTATCCTGACAGTGTTGAAGTCAATTATATAAAATGACAAAGAAATATTTAACCACCTGGCAGTCCATATTCGCTGATTTATATTAATTTAAGAAGGGCTGTCAATTATCTAATCTGGATACAGCTCCTTCCTTGCTAGATAGTTTCCTTGATTTTTTAACGACAAAATACAAGCACTACCGAAAAATCCTTGAGGCGTTCTAAGAGCGATGCCTATGCGAAAGTAGTGAGTTACGTTGATTTGAATCGCTGGAGATTAAATTCATTTGGAAAAACATTATCAGGAAGTTTATTCCACACAAACGCAGTTCTACAAATGAAATATTTCTACAACAGTAAAGTTCAAGGTGTACAGAGTTGAATTTCAAAACGATGAGCAGCCACACTCTGTCGCGTATTTATGAATTTCTGATATGTACCGCTCTTAGTGGAGTCAAATGTACATAGTCACTTGAACTCCTCTTGTGAAAGTATAAAAGAGAGACAAATTTCCAACTTATATTCGATGTTCTAGACTCTCAAGCTTACAAGTGATATTCGTGTCTTTTTTGGATGGAATCCAGCAGTTTGAGGGTATGCTTAGGGGCGGAAATCCATACATTAGAACAAACATCCTGAGGTGTGTACAGTTTTCTGGTTCGGAACAGTGTTCCGAACTTTCGAAAATCAACCTTTGCAATACCAGCGACATGATTGTGCCAATACATATTGCTGTCCATTTTATGAAAGAATCGATTAGAAAGGTATGTTTTTCATTTATATTTTGAGGGGTATTATTAATAATGGATAGCATTATAAGAATTTAATTATTTAAATTCTTTCCGTACCGAAGAACTTGATTGTTTTAAATTATAAATACAAATTTGTTAGTAAAAATGTATTTTTCTTTGTGCAACAAAGTTTCTTTATATTTCCCCTCATTGTGATTGATATAAACCTCTGTATGTGTACCTATCAATAACGATTTTTTTTTTTTGTTTTTTTCTCTGACTTTGACATGGAGAAAGATGAATAGCAATTTTTCACACCTTCAGTTACGACTGTACCAACTTTTCGTTAGATCCATATTTGAAGATCAAAAAAGTTGGTAAAATTCATTTGCCAGTTTAATGGAATATTTTACAAGAAATTTTTAAAACGTAATGTGAGTAAACAGCTCTAATAAAAATCGTTGACCAAGCATAATCACAGTTATAGAAATTATTTCTTGAATACAGATAAACAGATACATTTATCATACTCAAAACGGGGTCGGTTTCATTCTCTTCAGATTCATGTCGACTAACCCACAAACTACTTGGCTAACAAACAATGCATGCACTCAAACGAAAACGAATGTTGAATAAAAGTACCTTGTATTATCTGGTTTTCTCCATCAATGCAGAAACGCCCTTGTCGGGTTATTGGTTTCTCGTACGAATATATCCCAAAGAAACAAGAAAGTTCCATTGACGATCATCTGTATGCAAAGCATGCTATTGAACAAAATTCGTTGAAAATAACACAGACGGTCGATGCGTTTCCAATTTCGTCGTCGAATACTGTCTATATTAGCCTTTCCCTAACGATTTTTGCTTATTTTCGTTTTTTTTCGCCTTCTTGTTCAAGAAGAGCATTCCTAAACGAATTTTTAAGACTATTCCATTAGAGCGTGAATGAGGGCTAAACCGAGCTTCTTGAAATAACTGCATTACTAATGTCTTTATAAGAACTATTAAATTTTTTTCTGATTGATTCGGCCGTTACTTGATGAAGATCCATAGTGAGGTGTAGTTTATGAAAGATATATTCAATCAGAAATAAATAAAGAGTATTTATACTGAACACGCCTTAGGAAGCTATTGTAAAGCTAAACATGTGTCGAGATTACGAAAATTTTACAATGAAGTGGTTCTTGAATAAATATGTTAATTGGAAGTTTCTCACTAGAGTCTATTATTTATCAAACATTATTTCAGATGAACTTTATCTTCTTAAATATTCATTTTTGATATTGTGCATTCATAACTCAGAAATGATCTAAAATGGCCTACATCCAAATAACGCTTTATTATTCATATTAATCTGTAATCAACTATGTCCAAATCGCGTTGATAAAATGTTGATGTTCAAATTATGACATGACTGCCGACTATCATATATTTATTATGTTGTTTCTTGTCGTATTCACTAGACAGAGATCAACAAGATACGTACATAATACTGACCTAATCCTAAAAATAAATTTACTACACTTACTATACGCGATGAAAATAGGCATGTGTCTATTACGAAGTCTGGCTGAAATAATAATGTGAACTCTCACATGATGTTTGGCCGAGGCTCAACAACGTCGAATATTCTATAATAATTGTATCGGGCCGAACCACATTTTATCGTAGGTAGCGATGCATATTTATGCAAGCACGTGGGATGAAAAATTCGACACTATCAAATTGAATATCTAACGGGTGTTTACCTTGCTGAGTGAATTTTGTTTTTGTCTAGATAAAACCGCTACCCACGGATTAATTATTGAATCAAATGGATTTCTATAAAATCTTAAAACATCCCTCAGACGGTCAATAAAATTGTTCATTATGCATTGAGCAATAGATATCGGTCAATACGATTGTTTAGGACAACTTCAAAAACATTGTCAAACTATCTTAGCATATTAATAAAAATGTGTGTCAAAGGTATTTGTGAAAGCTAAATTGAAATTTTTATTGATGTTTACGCGATATATTGATGTACCTGCGTTCAGTATCCTTTCTAGCCTTCTTTAGTAATAAAATGTTACTTTCTGAGTTGAAAATAAATAAGTTACATTCTTACCAATTTTTATTATATTCAGAGGAACTGTCAACTGAAAGTTTACGTATAGTTGGAGTAACTGGTATTGTGAATAGTTAAAGGTGTCGGCGCCCTCAAAGGCAAAAAAACCAATACAAAGAAACTAGTCCATGTGGACTGAAGAATTGGCGGTTTGTATTGGATAATGATTACTAACCAAGTTTTATGATTGACTGAAGAGTCATAAAATTAAATTTGAAGTTATGTTACGATGACGAATAGAATACGACGATGTTTATACTCGTTGTACTGTCAATGTTCAGTTCAGGAACTGATCACGATTTGAGTGTTGAAATTCGATATTGGTGCAGTTATAATTACTTAAAATTTTTGTTATCTGTTTGAAATGTGACGTCCTTGGACAAGTACTAATAGTAATAACGGGTGTGATAATAACGCAGAATTTTTCCAGTGTAGTAATTCCAATAGCAATGGTGAACAATGCAAAAAAGAGATACCAGTGAATAAAATTTGGATGCATTTGAATATTGAAACACATAAAGTATGTTCCAATTCATATAAGAATCTACATCTCAAGTTTGGATTCGAGGAAAACAAACTATTACAAGTAACATCAAATTTGACCAAAATTCCTTTCTCAACTGTACGTAAAATAGTCAAAAACAAACCTTATGAACGCAAGACGCGGGGTGATACGGGATTACCAAAACATTTAG
>WOGO01009652.1:0-10120 GCA_015342085.1 Leptinotarsa defecta | reverse complement strand
CGACTAGAGGTTCTACTTTAATGATTATGAAACAAAAAAAAAAGAAATCAACAGCCATATTGGGTTCTTCAAGGCTGAAGCCTTGCTCCCTTGCCCTTTGAGCTGGTTTTCGTCAGGGTGACAAATGGGTCATAACTGATCATTGGTGACGGCATGAGTGTCCTCAGACATCAGTGCCGCCCTTCGCGGTGAACCCTACCTGGCTGGGGTGAGATGGATGAAGATATTATTCATCTGTTAATGGAAGACATAGGGGCCTCATTCCACAGAGTGTCGGGGCCTTCTATATCGGGAGGGGTCATCTACAGCGTAATCTGTAGCTTCTCTGACTGATAGATTTTCGTGAGTTTCAGCGCAATCTAAAAGTCGCCGATTCCTCGACTGAAGAAAGAAATATCCAACCACCAACCAGAGGTAGGTCTATACGATGTAAATGAGACTTGAAATGAAAAAGGAACAAATTTCCAGAATGTACACCACAGAATCATCACATTTCTTTTGTTTAGGACAAAACACAAGCGCTACTAAAAACTTTAAAGCGCTCTAAGAGCAGTGCCTGTACGAAAGTAGCGATTCATATTGGATTTGAATCGCTGGAGATTACATTACATGAAAGAACGTTCCCAGGAAGTTTATTTTACATAAACGCGGTTCTCCAAATGAAAGAGTTGTTAAACAGTGAAGTTCAAACTGTACTCACTTGAACCCTAAAACGATGAGCAGCCGTAGTCCATCGCGAATTTCTGATATGTATCGCTCTTGGTGGAATCAAAAGTGCTGAGTCACTTGAACACTTTCCGTAAAAGTTCCAGACTATCAGGGTTGCAAGTGATGTTCGGGTCTCCATCAGGTTCTTTTCTGGATGGAATCCAGCAGCTTCAGGGTATGTTCAGGGGCAGAGCTCCATACGCGAGAACAATACTCCAAAAGAAGGTATCTGATATGAGCATTAAAAAGCATCAAAGTTGTTGAGTAGTGCACAGTTTTCTGGTTTGGAACAGTGTTCCAAACTTTAGAGAAGCGGCCCCTGCAATTCCAGTCAAGGCATATTGGTGTTCATTTCAATTACCAACAAACTTTTCGGAGCAGAAAGTAGAATTGTCTATCCTGGCATTATTATTTCCGTTTCGGAGACACATATCTCTTTGAAGAAAACCGATGCATGGGGTTTTATGGCATTGAATGGAACCTGAATAGTTTCACTTCAATTCCAAATCACTCCTGCATCATCATTGAGATATGGAACCTCCTGCTGCCGGTGAAGATGTGCATCTGCGGCCAATGTCCTGGAATCCTAATGGAATGACGAGACAAGTGAGCTTTCGTCAGCAAAGCAATATATTGGATTCTTCGTTTTCCCAAAAAAATTTGCTCTGCTTCCATGAACAGAAAGGAAATAGTAGTTTTACTTTCTCCACTACCCATTCAATAATCATTCTTTAACAAATGTTTCAATCTCATCATTTTCCTTTTTTTTTCTTCAAAAGCTCCATGATGGCTCATGGTGCCTTTTCAGAAAAATAACTGTTTTACTAATCAACCTAATCAACATAAACAATCAGCCTAAAAAATTATGATTCACAGACTCATCGGTATCCAGAGAGTTACAATAAAGATTTATATTTTTGGTAGGTCGGTAGCCGGGCGGTTCGACGTGGGTGCTTTGTTCACTCAGTCAGTCGTCCGATGTGTGGGACAATGGTTCGAACCGCAGGCTAAGCGCTCGATTTTAGGAATCACACGTTAAAAGGTAAGACCTCTTTGATCCTTAGCTTGGCACAAGTTTCGACTTCTGAGAGTTGTCGTTGGTAGAGGTGCGATAGGTGGTTAAAGAAAAAAACATATTTAAAACATATTCGATAAAACTCTCTTCTTCTTTTTCCTTCAATGGTTTCAGCTGCTAGTTCCAAAATCATGTTACTACTACAGGTGGAGCCCACACTGAAGTGGATCTGAGTCGGACCCAAATCCCACCTGGGTTTGCGCTAAAACAAAGTTCAACTGTAATTTGAAGTCAATTAACAAGCGATGTCCGACTGCACTAGAATGTAAACACTATTGTGAGATGATGCACTACGGTTACGTGTATGGGCACTACGATCAGGATATGATTGGCAAAGGACTGCATGCGCACAAGTATTAGGTCTGTCTTGGTCACTACATCTTTATATTGGAATCAATCAGGAATTTGGATATGGTTTGTATGTTAGATGGTGATGTATGTTTGAAAAGGATATCGTGGAAGGTAAGAGGCTGAATTGTTGAAGGAGAGATGCTGAGAGAGGCATGAAGTATTTGTATATTGTGATATTTATTAGGGCAGACAAAGAATATATAAAGGAGCGTCTGTAATTCCCCACATTCGCAGCGGTCGTCATCAACTATCTTAAGTTTGTGGAGATGCGCTTTATTGAGAGAATGAGTGCTCCTAATTCTGCACATATTAACGATTTCTTCACGAGAACGAGTAGCCAGATCCTTGAACCATGAAATTGTGTAAGGTTGTGGTACAGAGGAGAAGTAAATTTTGGCTTTGAATTGTCCGTCCCCGCTATATTGGTTGGTCCAGAATATCCAAATATTATGTTTCAATAATGCTTGAAACTCTCTATAGTCTGCTTGAGGATGATTAGAGAGTGGATGATTTTTTCCAATATTGGCTAAAGTATCGGCTATATCATTACCCTTGATGTTGGAATGACTAGGAATCCATGCCAAATATATGCTGAATCCCTTTGCGACGGCTCTGTATATCAAGTGTCAATTGGTTAAATTTGACACATTTATTCTTCTTATTATTATCATAGTAACATTCTCTAGCTTCAAGATTGTTGCGACATCTGTATGGAATCTTTCTAAAACCATACCAATAAGGAAACATTTTTGATTAGACTTTAGTGCTTGAGCAAAATCGAAGTTTGTCCAGAATATTTTCACAAGGTTGAAAATACACATTTACCATGTATTGATTAAATCATTACAATGTATTGAAGTTTCCTTGCGGAAAATCTTTGTCATTGTACTCATATTGAAGAATGGATAAGGATAACAATTTTCTAATTGACTCGGCCGTTACTCGATGTATATCCACAGTAATTTCACAAACTACACTTCAACACATCTGTTGAATTAAATTCCGACCTGTCGAGATGCTAGTAACGCAAAGATATAATTTAAAAACAATGAGTTTTTTTTTTCAATTTTTGAAGGAGATCAGTATACGACAATGAGTTTCCCCAGTTGAGACAATGATCTGAAATGAGCCCTAGAAATTTGCATACCTCTACCTGATATTTCTAAATCAGAACAGTTTTTTGTAAAGCGAGACATTTATCTATGTTAAAATAAATAAAGTTTGCAGTACATCAGGATACTAATATATTAATAATATTAATATATTAATAACCCTATTATATTTTTTCTTTTAAGAGTTTGTCGTCTTTATCCAAAATCAGGAAAGATGTGTCATCATACATAACGCATATGTAGTGCTAGCAATTGTACTATTGATGTCATTGCAATATAGTAATAACGGTATGGGCCCCAATATCGATACTTGGGGTATACCTAAATGTGGAATTTTTGTATCGAAAATATATTTCGAGAAACTTACATTAGGTATGTGGTTTAAAGAGACAAATTGGCGTCTATTTCTGATAAAATATTCAATCCAATCAATTGCACTGCCCCTCATTCCATATGAGTATAAAATAAAATCCGACTCCGTTCAAAAGTTGAGAGGGAGCAGGACTATTCACACTGTATTCATACATATTCGAAACAAACAGTGTCTACAGTAGGATTTTTTTTCAATATTTCTATACCAACAATTGCCATTGAGAAATCACCCATTAGAGATAAAATATTGATAATTCATAGTTAAAAAATAGCATTGGTTTTATCAACCAATTTCGTCAGTTGATGACTCGTACTCGGCTTAGAAACATGTTTTATGATAACTACGTTGAAACCTATTTCATTATTATTATTCGTTAGTAGAAATAAATGTGATAAAAGTATCGGCGTACATTAAAATGGAAATTCCTAATGATAAGGAAAATGATTTGGAATTCAAGCGGTCTGTTTCAAAACAGGTAAGAAACAAACAGTTAAATTGATGGATGTAGCCGTTACTACACGATAGGACATCATCATGAAAAATGAGAAATGAAACTTTCTTTTATTTTACCTCTTTTATTTGTAACAAATGAAGTTTCGTACTATTTTTTTTATTCCTTATGATACGTAAAATAATTGATCATTATCGATTTTCTTTCACTATTGATTCAAATGTGGAGAAATATATAAAAGGTTTTTGTTGCAGGAGATAATTTTAAATATGTGAATAATTTTGTTTATTCATGTAGATTTTAGTACATAGGGTGGACAAATGAAAACCAAATAGAACTGATATTTCGTATAAACTCGTATGAACTTTATTTTGACATCCTAAAAGTTGTTTAAAAACCTACATATGGTAAGATGTTAGGTTAGGTCCAAAATGAGTGGGTCTATTCGATCCTCCACACCGCAACCCGCAAGGATTCATTGTATGGTCAAAAGTCACAAAAATCGATTTTTCGCACATTTTTGCAAATATATCGTTTCCTAACGGTTTTTCGCTCTTTGATTTAAAAGTTTTTTAGTACGTATAATCGTTTTCGAGATAGATGACGGAGAACGCGCGGTTAGCAATATTTAAGGTCAACTGGTAGTCCCAGTCATATTAGAAAATAGAGGCCCGACTAATGAAATTCACTATGAAAGATTGTCAACCATCTTCTAACACAAGTCGAATAATTCCGTCACCATCAAAATTACGGACGGGCGTTATATCGTGGAGCAGGAGTGAGCATTTTCTTTTCACCAGTGCCGTTGAGGCAATTTTCTGTACATTTCATAGATTCCTTCAATGCTGTGATGGTTTGGCCCGGTCTATACTACTACGTACTATACGTACTATAATCAAGGTGGCTCATCGGTGTCCAACCACTGCCCTAAACGTCTCATGTTGTCGTAGAGGGATCACTTTTCATCTCGCGTGACGATCCGTTCCAAAAAAGGATCGTTTTGGTTGCGCAAATGCAAAAAAGAATATATATCGAAATTTGACAACTTTTGTTGATTGTTCAAATAGCGAGGTACTAACTTTTTGACCTTTCCAATACGTTTTAAACCATCGAAAACCGTATGGAAGCTAACACCCGGTTCTTCAGCCATCCCACGCACTGTTTGTGATGGGTCAGTCTCCTCCAGGGATCTCAAATCCTCGTCCTGGATTACTTTAGGTCGACTACTCCGGGACTAAAACCTCAGAAACGAAATTTCGCAAAACAACATCGAACAAAAAGGGACAAAAAATTAAAATTTGGAAAACCTGATCAGCATCAATGTATACTCAGAGTTTTCTATCGATCAGTATACATCACTTCCCAGTAGAATAAATATTAATCTAGGAATGAAGCTACAAAAACACATGACATTAAAAAGGTCAAAAATGTTGAAACGAAATAACATTATATAAGAGACATTGTAGAATAGTTTGATGTACCAATGAAACTGACGAAGCAACCGTGTGGTGAAATGCGTCTCAAATAAAATTTATTGTTAAAATCTTCTGATTATCATCATGGATAGATTTATTTCTTCGCCTGATACTCAATACACATTTTCTCTAGGTAATGGAAATAAGAGCCCTAGAACAATAGAAAAATGTGAAATGAATGAGTAAGCACATCAAGGCTGAGAAACTTCCGACAAAAACAATAAACAATATTTATATCTAGAAAATTATGCAATTTCAGATTGAAAATCGACGATGTCACACTTACGAGTATAGTCACAGTTGTTGTAAACATAACCGTGACTTATCTGACCCCTTCGGCATTTATATTTATGTGAAGTAACTTTGCTTAAAATCTTTTAATTTTTATTTCTTTTTTATTGTTCAATTTTCAATTATGTTGCATGCTATTGTAATTTACTTCCAGTGTTTTTTGCTTAATATGATTGTTATTTTTAGCTATTCATTTTAATTTTATTGATTCTTTCAGGGATTTCAAATCATTTTACATCGTATTAGACAGTGGAAGTCTGAACTAATGAAATTCACCATGAAACAGTGTCAACCAACCTAAAACAATTTATATTTTTATTCAATATGCCGGACAAAAATAGACAAATTGGGAGATATGAAGAATTTCACCCAGTTACTTTTTCACTCGCTTGTGCCATAGTTCGGTAAACGAGACACTTGCATCACTTGAGTTATACCTAACTTATCTCAAGGAGATTTCAGACTCCTGTAAAGGAACATTCATTTCTAATGATATTCGACGGTTTTTTTGGTTAATATTCAGCTATTATGAAACAAACTTCGCTGTCAAACGCTTCATGCCCAAAACTTCTCTAATAGTGATTCATTGACTCTTCATAACAATTTTCTTCACTTTCTCAACATTCCCGTCGGTTATTGATATGCTGAGGTGGACGTCGAAATTCACATTTTCTCGACCTTCTGTGAAAAGCTTTTTCCACTTGTAAACATTCTTCTGACTCGAAGTACAATCATCGTATGCCACTGTCGACATTTCAAGAGTTTTTTTAGCTCTCAACTCTATTTTTCACACACAATTTGATGCAAATTCTTCGATCCATTTTTGTAAATAGCAGAAAATCGCCGAACACGCAAAACACTTTTAACTTTTTTGCCTCTCACCAACAAACCAAACATGCTAAATAGCTAAAACTGTGGACATATGTTCGAGATGAGAGTATCAACATTAAAAAATAATAAAATGTACGTAAACCACGAAATTTGAGCATCAACTTAATTTTTTAACAGCCCACGTATAATTGGATATTTGATTGTTCGAACAAAATTCAAAATTCAAATATATGGAGGTTAATATCCATATATTGAATGAAATATTCCATATTACATAAGTATATACTATGTTTTTGTTAAATTTTCAGAACTGGTACAAAAAAAAAGAACATGTTCTCACCCTAGATAAAAAACGATGGGTTTCTGCACATTTTTTGGTTTTCGTTGTTTTTGCATACATTTCAAATGAACAAACTCCATGGGTATGCTCGGATATAAATTCAATACAGGTTATGAAGAAAAGAGAAATGAAACTTTCCGTTTTTTACCACTTTCATTTGTAACTAACGTCCGTATAGGACGAAACTGCAGTAACGTTAGTTACAAATAAAAGTGGTAAAAAAACATAGAAAGTTTCATTTCTCTTTTCTTCAAAATGACAAACTGGTAGCGAAGGAGTCGGTGACAATAACATGAATAGGTATAACTGGGTAATTTGAGCACATGTTTTTATTAATGAGATCTTGCTGTAATGCTGATAACAAAGAATTCAAATAGTAGATGGAAGAAAGGATAATTTCTATATATAAATGAATTTTTAAAATTACCGACGAGTACATATTGCTCCGATGATTTCGACTCATTTCGAAAATTAGTTTTTCTCGATATGTCACCGTCTTTTCAGAACATTGCGTTATTAGATTTCAGATTTGGTAAATGGTGCTGAATAAAAATATTCATGTTGCTCCATAAAAATGGCATGTATTAATATTACTTAGTTCTTACTTAAATGCCAAAATAATTCAAATTTAGTGATTGCAATAAAATGTCAATATGGAAGCCCATATCAACAACCGGTAAGTCAAACTGATACTTCTTGATACTTCATCCCTCATCAATGGCAGTGAACTAATGTTGGAAAATTGAAATACGTTCGCCAATTTATATGGCGAGGAATCAAAAATAGGTATAATCGTCTATTAGGTTGTTTGGATCAATAGCCACATCGCATCGTTTTCATTACTTTGTGCCAGTTTATGCGCATTCTTTCGTCGACCCAATCACAGATTTTGTGACCCAAAAGTAAATAAGGTTCATGTGTAACGCTATAAGTCGATGATTTTTTTCGAATTAACAGAATTTTGACAGCTTTCGAAGTTTTTATCATAGAAATCATATTATTTTTTGTAGTACAACATAAAATGACATCTAGCGAAACATCCAATAATTTTTGGGAAAGAAAGTTTTCGGCTTTCTACTACTCCATCTTGATACATACATCTTGCAAAAATTAATCACTCCTAAAAATATAACCCCTTCAATTCATCCAATAATTATTTCCTTGATTATTCCTTTCGTCAGAACCTTTACCCATATTATCCTCTACTCTAGTTTTAGATTTCATATATTGCAACCTTCTTTTTAATCAACGACCTGGTACCTGGTCATATCAAAATTATAGGTCTGTTTTGAGCTTACATTTGATAAACATCATTTTTCCTTAATTTTCTGACAATGCTTTAATTAATTTCCAATCAGATCACCGTATATAATAAATTTACATCCCTATGCTTATGCGTTCATGCTGCAAACAGATTCATATTTTCTATACCTGGATGAAACCAGAGCCTCATAAAACTAATAAAAACAGACATGTATCATTTACTTTCATTTTAATTTATACAGATATTGATAAGCAACTTCTCAGGTAAAGAACAATTACAGGGAGTAGATCCCTAAGAATACACATTTTTTTTTTCGATTCATACAAGTATTTCATTTGATTTACAAAATATTTGACTGAGCTTTACGAAGAGAGCCAATTATTTTATTTCTGGAAGATTTTAATGTCATTTTTGTATAACTGTCAAAAATATTCATCAAGAAATATCGGATTCTTACAGACAGCAAGAATAGTTACACAGAAATATATCTAGTACCATATATTCAATTGACTTCTTCCATTTCGCAGAAAATTTATCAATCTATTGTGAAGATAGAAAAATAGTGATTCTAAAGATCTAATTGAAGAAAATGGCTAGTTAGAATAGAATTTTCTGTAAGAAAGAAAGAAAAATCAATATATATTTTGTACATATAATATTAACAGTTTTTACACATGTAAGGTCATAGGAAAATGGAGGGAATTAAGAGAAAATGTTATTTTTCTAATGAACTCCTACTAAAATTGGTCACATCTGCTCTGGATATTTTTGAATATTACAGGAAACTATGTTATCAGCAACATATCTATCTGAAGTTTGTATTAAATAATTTTAGAAAGTAACAAGGGACAACAACAAGAATAATATTGGAATGAGAGTTCAAACAAGCAATGAGTGCAAGACAATAACATTAATTTGACTCGTCTACTTTAGTTTCTATTATTATATTAACCTCTTTTTTTTTGTTTGATCAATATTTTTTTAGATTCCACTTGAACGTGGATTCTGGAAAACAAAATTAACTAAAATATCATCCCATAAAGATAACTCAGAGCAATAACATAAGCAACTAAAGAAATTCGTACACCGAATAAAATGTAGTTTAACGAAAAAAATTTGTTGAAAGAAATACATGTTGACGTATAATTTGATATCAAAAGAGTTGAACGGGGCATTTTTCATCTGAGTTGAGTCGTACACGGTCATATCCTACAATATTTGTACTTCTAAAGATATCAGGAATTTACGCCGACGAGAGTTGTGAAACTCATTCATAATGAAACAATACAGAAACATTACAAATGCGATGAAAATTTTTCTGTCAGTTCCACTTTTGGTTCTACATCCATGATGTCATAACCACAAATTCATATGTAATTTCTTGTGAAAGTTCCTGACTAATTTTGAATAGAATTATTCATGTAAAAGTAAATAAAGTGCTATTTAGAATCGGACCTCAATATGATATTGAGAAAAACGTTAGCAGTGATAGCTTAAAGCAATGAATATCCTTCAAATATCGTAGGTAAATCAATCAGGAAATGTAATGTTAGGGAGAACCTTCCTTGATCTTCAATTATGCAAAAAGACACTGATTCAAAGTTTTTTGTTCTTCCGTGTATGAACCAAGATACATTAACGGTTATGAAAGCATTTTTTAAAATGACAAGAAAAGAGCTTTCAAAACAACAACAAATGTTACGTAACCCTTAAAACAATATACAGGAACATGAAAATTTATGGATATATAAAATAGACTGTAAAAACTAACAAAAATATATAAGGCAAACAAGGCTAGCTACTGAAACTAGTTTCAAGGAACGTGCAGCAAATATTTGTTCTCGGAGAC
>WOGO01009651.1:0-10121 GCA_015342085.1 Leptinotarsa defecta | reverse complement strand
GTCGCTGGATGTAAAGAGAACCTGCTCATCGATAGATGTGTAACGCAGGACTCGATACAATATAAGCGTAACCTCTCTATGGCCTGGATCGATTACCATAAGGCATTTGATACAATTCAGCATGAGCTCATCTTGCATTTGCTCAGATGCCTTGCAGTTTGCGGTACCCGACAAAATAGTGAGATGCATTGAACAACTGATACCACTTTAGCGAACTCGCTTCACCTTAACATCTAGTCAAGCAAAAGTCCAATCAGAGTGGGTCACTTTCAGAAGGGGTGCATTTCAGGGTGATTCCCTCGGTCCCCTTTTCTTCTGCATCTCACTATTACCATTATCAGTTGCGCTCAGAAATACTCAAGGGTATAATTGTTGCACCCCCGGAAACCGAAGGCACAAGGTCACCCACTTGTTTTATATGGATGATCTTAAACTTTATGCCTCTGGAGAGAAGGATCTCTATCAGTCCTTGAGGGTGATGGAAGAATACACACATGCTATCGGTATGAAATTCGGGATAGACAAATGTGTAATGATCCATCTCAAAAGAGGACGATTCGGGGACTACGGAGACGATGTGCAGCTCGTAGATGGATGGAGACATCCTTAACCATCTGGATGCCGGAGAGACGTATATTTACCTCGGGGCGGAACAACGCCATTCACAAGAGGTAACAGCAGTGAACAACTCTCTTCGCGGCAAGTATCAGCATATACTTCGACAGATCTGGTCATCGGAACTGTCGGAGAAGAACAAAGTTGCTGCAACAAATATGCTTGCCGTTCCAATCTTACTCTACTCGTTTGTAGTAGTGAAGTGAACTTGGGAGGAGCTGTATCAACTCGACGTATAGACCCGAAACATGATGCATCTCTGTAGGAGTTTCCATCCCAAATCGTCCGTTCCATGGTTGTACTTCCACCGACAATAGGGAGGCCGTGAACTTTTGAGTTTGGAGTGTCTACATGACAGAATGGTACTGGATACAGCCTGTCGTCAGGAGTTCGGATCCCCTGACCTGAGAAAAGCGAACGATCCCCGTTCGCTTTTCCCAGGTCGAGTGGGCTGAAGTCGGAAACTGACGGGTTCATCATGCCTTGCCAAGATGGTGTCTTCAACACCTCAGTCTACCGCAGTCGCGTGATGGGTATAGAGGTTCCTGACACAAGGTGCAGGGCCTTCCGCGAGGCGTCCGAGACCCTAATGCATTTGCTATCAGCATGTCCAGCATATGCGGTCTCGGCCTATATCCATCGACATAACAAGGCCCTAAGAGAGCTATATTAGCATCTACGGCACTCTTACGGTGTTGGTGAGACAACGGTGTTGCCCTACGCCCCAGGGGATATTGAAACCGTTGTGGTGAACGACAAGTGTCAAATTTATTGAAACTATTCGTTCCCTACCCTCATGCTTATACAATTTAATAAGCCTGATGTAGTTCTTCGCGACCACCAGAGCAAAACGAAATTTGTCGTGGAGTTTTCAGCTCCTGGCAAGACGAATATCATCAGAAAAGAGGAGGAAAAACGGATAAAATATCGAAATTTTCTCTTCGAACTCCGCAGACTCTATCCAGATCACTCTGTCAAGATGGTTGTTCTGATTATTGGAGTCATTGGTGAAATGATGTCCTCTCCACTCTCCAATCTTAAAATCATACCGGCTTGCCGCACTAAGACAGAAATCTTAGCCGCACAGATGAAGAAGACTATCATTCGTGGCTCACTGCGCTCGCTCAGGGCACATGATTCTCGGATCCAATGATCACTTACCACACGGTGTGGGGAGTGGTCATTGGTTGGTAATGCCGGCGCGCCCTCCCGAATGTATTGGGGCTTCGGGGGATAGTGCCTGGTCAGCACATACTTCGGTAAAAAATAATTATAATAATAATTCTGTTAATTTATCAAATCCAGGATGAAGATTCGAAAATTCCATAAAAATCAGCTAATTTGTGAACAAATATGAAAAACTCATGAAAAAATGTAGTTGTGCGTGGGGTTGAAGATAAACTGGCGAGTATGAATACTTTTAATAACCGTTATAGTGAAAGAACATATGCTATACTTTGACACAAAAAAATGAAAACAAAAGTTAGTAACACAAGGTAGAGTACCGGAAAAAAAAGAAGGAAGTACTAACAAAATGAGGTGAGTATGGAAAACATAAACGATAAAGAACATAAAAGTGGGTATCAAAATGATGATCGATGATGATCAGAATTTTACATTCGTAAAACTGTAAATATCTTCTTTGTCTTTTCAATAAAGTCCCAGATTTTCTGGGACTTTATTGAAAAGTTTTTGCATTTACAGATTCGTTTCATAAACTACACCTCACGATTTGATCTCCACAAACTTTATTTGAAAAATATATATCACATGTTACGCTAAACACATTAGCTTTATCAAGTGATTTGAATTGATGTGTTAGCAAAACATGTGATATATATTTTTCAAATAAAGTTTGTGGAGATCAAATCGTGAGGTGTAGTTTATTAAATGACTATGGGTATTCATTAAGTAACGGCCGAATCAATCAGAAAATACCTATATAGATTCGATTTCTCTGTCCAATAATTTGTTTGTTGCATTCAGTTTTGTATAAAATTGAGTTTTGTGTCTCGTATGATAGGTGCGATATATGAAATTCATATTAATTATTTTTCAAAGTACAAGTTTTTTGTTGGATACCTTCTTTTTTGTGAATTATTTTCAAAAAATATTTTTATGAGGTGTTCAGTTTCTTTAGGTGCACATCTGAAGTCATTCCCCAGAAGTACATGATCCTCAGATAACGCGTTTCTAGTATATGCGATAAATATCTGAATTCGAAAAGCATGCTCCTGAGAGAATTGTCAATGTTTTTCAAATGTTTGTCACATTCAAAGTGGTGGTCAGTCATGGTGGTGGTCATTACAGCTATGTATTCAACTTCAGAGGCTCTTTTTTTATTTTTATGACATCATTATTGTTCAAATTAATAGAGATGTATTTTTAGAAGATAATAATTTTTGAGAAAGAAAGGTTCTGTCTGAAATATACTTCTTTGTTAATTTTTTGACATTGAAAACGGAAACCTTTCTTTCCCATAAATCATCATTGTATTCAACGAACAAGGAGTTGAAATCTGAAAGTTAACTTTTGCAGCACTTCAGTTTTATCAAAGTTAGTTGTTTGTTTATGTGAGCTGAACTAATTTATGATTTTGAACATCTCCCTGAGATGTAGATCTTGAAGTTTTTCAATTAGAAACTCTGAAGAATACAAACGTATTCTCTGAGCTCTTTTTTCTACTTGAGTCAAAGGTTAGGAGTTTGTTCGAATATATTGTAAATAAAGTCGGGCCGAGCACTGTATCGCGAGGAAATACACACAGAAATTCTATCGCATTGCTATATGTCTCAGGAGTTCATACATTTGTTTCTATTTGAAAGTAGCTTGGGAGAGTCTGTGACCAGATCCCCGGATGCCTGTCCTCTCCAAGGTATATAATTATTTCAACGGGATTGGCTGACATCAAAATAGGGACTGAAGTGGGGGATAGAGGTTGCGTTTTTATACTACATTGAGAAGGATTTATTTCATAAGCCGAATTCACACTGAGTTCATTATATTATTCGTTTAATTTATTTGCGATTTTTTTGTCATTTTCTATAATTTTACCATCGTTACAACAGATTTGTTTTATTACCTGTTGATGATCATTTGGAAATATTGCGTTGATAGTTTCGCAAATGTTTCTGCTATTGATGTATTATTGTTTATATATTTTATATGATGAAAGTTTTTCATGGTTTTTATCAGGAGAGTAGGGCAATTTTCATGTTCTCCAAAATCATTGAACGAAGTAAGCCCGACTTCATCAACACTTTCTGTTGTTTGGTATTTTATGGTTCTACTCAATTTTGATTTGCTCCAAGTATCATCAAACGGCTGTAGATTACTCTCATAATCAACATATACCTATTACGAAAGGGGCCTTATGCTTGCGAACAAAATCGCGAAAATCCATGAGATCATATTTCGGGAAAACGCATTAACCCCCATTTGTCACGGAAAAACACCTCTGCCCATTTTGCGTAAATGCTACATACACACTATCGTTATTATAGGCCAACCTTTTCTTGATCTCGTGAAACTGCACGTTGAAGCAACGCATATGCATCCGTCTCTCATCGAGGCGACCGAGGTTTTATTTCGAGACGGAAACTTTTTTTCTGATTCAGCGCATCCATCTTTGAATTTTAGGATTCAGATGGCTTCCAACGGCCTAGAATTCGTATAGCCCAACTACTGATTTCTATGATCAGGAGAAACTATTTCAAGTGTCACGTTTTGGGTTGAAATTAATCTATATTTTCGCGTACTCCAAATGATTCGGATGAAATGTTCATATATTGCAATATTTTTGTTTGATATTGCCAAGGAAGAAATGTTACGAAACCCAAACTTTTACTTTTGATTTTCAAACTAAGCAAATAAATTCAATATGAAAAAAATATAATATTGCACTACCCTCAGTATATAGGAGTTTACCTTATCACAAATTTACATCACATCAAGGCAATGCAGAACATAAGTACCAATTGAGAGCAAAACGAAAAAAAAGTTCCAAGATCAACTGAAATTTTTCTAGTAATGTCTGGTTTTGGAGTTATACTGAAATAATTTGCCTTACTAAATCAACAAGATCTCACAACATAGGTAACTTAGCATAGATGCGTAGATATATTTCATGGGATCTTTATTGTTTCTTTATGTTTTTAATTGTATTGCATACAAATTGGCGGAAGTATATTCCATGAAATCTATAACTCCTTCCAATACAACTATAAAGTTATGAGATTGATTCTTCAGATTTGTTCTATTAACCCAAGCGAACGATAACTGAACATTTGTATCCAAGAAATTTTAACACTTTCGAAAGTTTAATGAAATTCGGCTCATACATCTAGGACACTATTTTAGTCATAGGTGTAAACGACTATCACGACAATGATTTTCATTTATATGGGAATGTATTTGTGAGTCCACACATTTTCATTTCTGCCTCTATCGATACTACAAGCGACATCTCTTGTTATTGTTATCAACATATATTAGTATTAGAGGTTTCTTCATTCCTAAGGTGTACACGTTGAGTTTGGTCGATGGTAGTTTTGAATACAGTGATTGAAATAACTGTTTCGCGGGTCATTTCAAACAGTCCCAATTTCTGTTGCTAACTGAAATAATTGGGTACATACTTCCTAGTGATGAGGGACTGACGTTCATGATCAACCTGGAAGAAAAGTCACACGCCGAAAAATCTATTTTCGTTTTGGTCAATAAGAGTAGTATTAATCTTTATATACTATGCTATTGATGAAACCTCTAGGTACTCTCTAGAAACATTGAATTACATTCAGTTTGTACTGCAAACAAACGTTATGTAATTGGACGCAATGCTAGACAATATAATATATAAAAGACTTCTGACATGAAATGCCACTTAAATGAAACACTATCGTCTTTAATGATGTACTTGAAAGTTTCGAAACAAGACACTTGTCTCATCTCCTAGTTAGCACCTTTTTAGATAATATTACAAGACGAATATTCCATTTTTCAATAACCTTACGCCTATATGTCACCGGAATGGAAAACTATGTTTTGAGAATATTAGTATTTTTTGTTTGAAATAAATGTTTTCCGTATTTTACTTCTTATTCTTTTTTTATGTGAGACTCAAAAAGAAAGGATGGAAAAAAACTATGGTGAATTTCATACATGTGTGAAACAGGCAAAGTTTTCAGTTTACCCCGATAAGCTGTTGCGTAATTTACACAAAGAAACAAATTCTATGTATCAGTAACAAACCGTATTTAATAATGTTGTTTACCAAAACAGAGCTAAGAAATTATACAATATTTATCTTGATTTTTCGGAGGTTGAACTCTGCCTCCGTCTTCATAAATGGACAAAATTAAAGTTTATATGCAGTCATTCCTTTTGCTGATAATTTTTATTCGTCAGCTTCTTCGACAGCTGTCAAAATTATTGAATACGATAAGTTACTGACGAATATAATTTATTTTTGTGAAAAATACTTTGAATTGAAGGAGTTTTATTTTTAGGAGTGATCAATTTTTGGAAAAGAAAGTTTTTGGCTTTCTACTACTCATATTACATAGAATACTGTTATCCTCAATGGCGTACATCGATGTTTTGAAATAAGGCACTTTTCACACCAATCTGAACGATAATTTGAAACACTCATTTCTTTCATAATATCTCCACTTTATGCCACAAATGAGTTAAATCTACTTATGTCATCGATGATGGTGATGACATTCTTTCGCTTATTCAATTCAATTCCAGCCAAAAGAATTTAGTTTATTTCGAAAGGAATATATTTTTTGGGCTGATTAATTTTACGGAAAGAAAATTTTTACCTTTTTGCTTCTTCCATTTCCATGTAAGTGACATTTTACCTCTTTCGTATACTATATTGTGTAGTAATACTGTGAATTATATTTTCAATTCAATGACGGAGTACAAACTGAATAACAAAAAGTGTTTGTTTGCATAATTCAATGTTCATATGAAAGTATTTGTCACGGAAGTATTTTCCTTTTTTGTAATTCGATGTTTATATGGAAGTAAATGTTTCGAGAGGGCTTTTTCTTTCAGTTTGTCGGAAAGTTACTTCTTCGCATGAAATATATTATTGCACAGGTGCAATGCTGATACTGAATATACATAAGAATGCGTGTGATCGCTGCTAATCACAAAGTGCTATAGGTCGAAGCGCGGCTTTCGATACGCTATTTATAGGAACGTGACGCCAGCTCTTCGGACGGTACCGCCGCTACCGCAATCATCTTTGAATTTTAAATCTGTAATATCCATATAAACCTTTCTATTGAATCCCTCTATCTATTAAAAAACCCGCATTAAATCCGTTGCGCAGTTTTGTTGTGGAATTGGCCGCGGTGGTGGTGCGCCCGACTCACGATCGGAAGGCTGTGTATTCGATTCCCGCCTCGACCAGATTTTTTTCTCGAGAGAATTTATCTGGTTGTAGCTGGAATGATTCTGCAACCGTGTTAGGAATCACACGTTAAAAGGTAAGACCTCGTTAGTCCCTAGCTCGCACAAGTTTCTCAACTTCTGAGAGTTGTCGTTCGTATGGGGGTGGGGGCGGCAGCTGATTAACGGAAAAACAGATTTTAAACAGATTTAAACAGAATTGGTATTGGAAATACCGTACATTGAATCACATGAAAATCATTATTTCCATTTGGTTAGTACAACAGAATTTTGTGAAATAACTGAAAGAAAGTGATATTCGAAAGAGTATTGATATGAATTTTCATAAACTATTGAATTCTTTTTATACTTGGAAGTGTCAGGGACAAAAGTAATTCTGTTGAAATTCAATATACGAATGTTTTTCACGCTTTTTCTCCTTGTCCATCGTTAAATTAGAAATTTGGGAAACTGTCGAAGAAACCAAGTACGTTAATTTTAACTGAAACTATTTACAAAGAAAAAAATCTATCGAAAGAAGTACTTTCTATAACTCATAAAAAAGCTACAGGACGTAACATATGAAACAAAACTTCGAAGATTTCGTTCATATAATTACGACTTTATGCCACCGGAGGAGACAATTCTTCTCTTGCCAAGATGACAGTCATTCAATTAAATCCCAAACGTAGGAAATTCGTTCAAATGGAAATGAGAATATTAAAAAAAGTAATGGTTAAATTTTTTCAAACTTTCTACCTCTTCATAATTAGACGAAACCTGTGAAAAACTTGTGGAGAAAGGAAAAATGGAATATTTTACACCTAAGTCTGGTACATTGTCAAGGTCACAGAACATTTTCCTGCAATTCAGTGATATTTCGAAATGTTTACCTATAGTGTTTTGTGCTGGTACGTATTTGTCTGGGCGAGTTGGAGAAGCGTACCTATAACTTTGAAATCATTAGTACTCCAAGTGAACTGAATATAATATCAATACTCTTTCATGTATCGTGAAGCACGATACCGAATGATATTTGTGAAAATTTTGTTGACAAAATATGGGATAAGAATGATCAAAAATCAATTTCGGATTCCTTCATAGGCGTAACGGAAAATACTTGTTCCAGAAAGGTTTGTTGTTCCATTTCATATGCATCGCTGGTGTTCCTCATGGATTCATTTTGTCTCCAACCCTCTTTTTATTGTTCATTAAGGACTTATTGGAAAATACCAAGAGTGCAATATATTGCTTTGCTAATGAGAGCACACTTGTCTCGTCATTCCATTTCGATTCCAGGACATTGGCTACGGGGGCACATCTCCACCGGCAGCAGGAGGTTGCATATCTCAATGTGTATCTAGAAGTGATTTCGAATTGGGGTGAATTGGTGTTTCGAACCAGAAAACTGTACACATCTCAGCAACTTTTGATGCTTTATAAAATTCAGATCAGACCTTCTTTGGAGTATTGCCCTCATGTATGAAGCTCTGCCCCGAACCATACCCCAATGTCTGGATTCCATCCAGAAGAAATATCCGCCTGATTGGAGACGCGAACATTTCATGCAACCTTGATAGCTTGGAAAAAAGGTTGGAGATTTTTTCTCTTCTATAGATACTTTCACGGAAGGTGTTCAAGTGACTTGGCACATTTGATTTCACCAAGAGCGTACATACCAGAATTACGCGACGGACTGTGACTGCTCATCGATTTGAAGTTCATCAGTAGACCTCGAACTATTTAAGAACTCTTTCATCTGGAGAACTGTGTTTATGTGAAATGAATTTCCTGAGAACGTTTCACCAAATGGATTTAATTTCCAGCAATTCAAATCCAATGTGAATCGCTACTTTCGCTCAGGCACCGCTCTGAGAGCGCCTTAAAGATTTTCCTGTAGTGGTGAATGATCAATATCACGTTGAAAAACAACCGTAGCAAAAACCCTATTCAACATGCCGAAACCATTTTATTCATTCAATATAACAATATCACAAAGGAAGTGTCTATTCAAATATTGTGAATACTGGTTTTGAATGATGCAGTGATACAACTGATAGATCAAATACTTTATGTAATCTGTAATATTATTTTTATTTGATGTGACCATTCAATTTCAAACTATAGCGGAAGACAAAAATACAAAGTAGAATTTAATTAAAACAATACATCAATCTCTTAATATGTAAACAATCGATGGAACAGGATTAGTTTTTATTCTGATGATCAAAGCGGAACTGGTAATGAAAATGTTGGATGAAATTTCATATAACACTCATGTCTAATCAATGAAAATATACAAAACAATAACACTAACGAATGAAATGATGAATTCTCGTTTAATTTATAGGTTAAATAGCCGAAAACCAACGAAACAGTGTTGAAACAAATGTAATTAATTCAGTTGTTCGATCGATATGACTGTTTCTGAATGTATATTCATTTTCTGGAGCCACCTTTCATTTGAGGTAACAGTTTCAGAAAGCAGTGGTGATATGTAGAGAATGTAGGGTTGGTCAAGGAAAGTCATTCAAGAAAAAAATTTCACATATCTTTGTTATTTCCAAGTGTCCCCATTTCGAAAACAATCGAATATCTGAATGATTTTATAAAAACAAACGAACTATGTGGTGAAGTAATGGAAGAGTAATCCACCTCCCACAAATTTGAACGGAGCATAATTGCATCCAGCTCAATAACTGTTTTAACAAGCAGCATGCGGGCACATCAATGGGCAATCCGTTGTCTTCTTTCGATTGAGTGTAGAATAGATATCAGTCTGCATATAACGCAAATGAAATAGTTTTCAACATCTAGCATATCACATCATTTTTTTATTTTATTTTCTATGAAATATCGATATACATATTCGGAACCTATTTTAACAAAAATATAGGAAAATACTACTATGGTAGGAAATCAAGGAGTGATTGGTATGTGTATAGGTAATACTGCAGAGAACTGGACAACTTGAAGAGCACGGTTTGAAAATTATTTGAGGCATTGAAGATCATCAAAGAAGAAAAAGCGACTCGCTGGTCACAACTTCTACACTTTATTGGCGAAGAAAGATATCGCATATTTTTCACTTTTGAAATTTAAGA